>QTSX02004663.1:0-29718 GCA_014839935.2 Entomophthora muscae | reverse complement strand
TGGGCACCCTCTGGAACCATCTTTAAATTCAGCAACATGTCCTATATCAACAGATTAGTTCAATATATAAGAAGTTATGTATGTTTTCAGAAAATATTTGACTCAGAGGATTCACAGTGCAACATACCTAGGAATCCTATTACATTACATATTAAAAACAAACATTAAAAAGTTGGAGGATGTACCAATACAACTTGACATATGCCAATTAGCACTAGAACACCAGAAGACCATGTGGGGGTATAGGACAGTTGAGAATGTCTTGTACAACTCCTTTGCATTGGTGTTGTTGTATGGGTACTACATGCCTCCCAAAAAGAACCTATTAATCAGTTTGCTTACATGATTGCCTTTTATTAAGCATTCAGCAACCACCTGGTGCTGAGCACCACTCCTCTAACAATTGCATCCAGAGTTGTCTACCACGTACAGAAGAGTATATGGTTCCAATTAAATGCTTTGCAGAAAATTTAATTTCAGGGTATAATACCCTGGAATAATTGTATTCCCCTTTGCAATTAGCATCTCTTTAATAAATTATCTTACTTTGCAATTTATCTTTTATTTTAATTTAATTTTTTAATTTTATTTTTATATTTAATTTTATTTTAATATTTTAATTTTAATAATTTAATTTTAATAATTTAATTTTAATAATTTAATTTTAATAATTTAATTTTAATAATTTAATTTTAATAATTTAATTTTAATAATTTAATTTTAATAATTTTATTTTAATATTTTAATTTTAATAATTTAATTTTAATAATTTTATTTTAATATTTTAATCTTAATATTTTAATTTTAATATTTTAATTTTAATATTTTAATTTTAATATTTCAATTATAATATTTAAATTTTTAATATTTTAATATTAAATTTAAATATTAAAACTTAATAGTTAAATTTAATATTTAAATTTTAGTATTTTAATTTAATATTTAATATTTAATATTTAATATTTAAAATTAATATTTAATATTTAAATTTTAATATTTAAATTTTAATATTTAAAAATTAAATTTAAATATTAAAATTAACTATTAAAATTTAAATAGTTAAATTTAATATTTAAATTTTAATAGTTAAATTATAATATTATTATATCTAAATACATTATAAGACAGTGGTTATAGTAAGCAAACATGTGAAATAATAAAATATGATTTATAAATGTGTTTATTTAGTTGCTTGTTGAGTACAGGTTCATATATTACGTAGTTAAACAACAAGAGCTGAATTTATCTGCATCAAGCTGCTTGTTCCACTTATGTTCTAAACAAGTGATTATTTAGAGTTCAAATCATCTTTCCCTTGTAATATTATTTGATAAATATATTTGATATGCTTAACCCATGCCATAAGTACTAATTAGTAAGAGATACATGAAAATCATTGGGTTTCATGTGTGTGGTTATAGTGGCACTAAATCAATCAGGTCAGATGATGACATGCAAGGTCCAACTTGTGGCTTAAAAAAGCCAAAGTACCATCAACAATTAACAATTATTTAAATAAAATTAATTTATTTCCATCTTTTTTAGTTTATTTATTTGTTAGCTCAACAGTCAATATAATATTCAGTGCATTATAATAAAAATATATTCCTCTTACCTAGTATAATTAATTTTACTTACTTTTTCTATGTATTCTTATATGTCTTTAATACAAACAAGTGTCACATCATTATTTATAAATAATAATTTTTGAGTCCTATTAAAAACAAAAAAAATAAAAATAAAAACAAATAAAACCCGGAGAGCCCATTTATCTGATTGGCTCAGAGGCCAGGGCTTTGGGGAGGAAGGATTCCAAGTGCTCATAGAAAGCCACCACCACATCAGGTGGAATTGCAAATTGACTGACCTCAAGAATATTTAATAGATCCTTGGTGTCCTGAGGAAGGCCTTGTTTCACCTTATTCTTGATCCAACCAAACACCTCCTCAATTGGGTTCATAAATGGAGAATATGGGGGAGGAAGAGAAGTCTCATTGGACAATTGGTAAGCCGGTGGCTGGAGGTGTCCTGTTTTTGTCAATGGGGGGGAGAACTAAGACACAAAAAGATCCACTTTGTGGAGCCCAAAATTATCCAACACAACAATGTTGGTTGTACTGCGGTAATTGATCCGGAGATACTCCTTGACAACTCGGAGTAAATTGAGAAAGGTCCTGCTATTATGGGAACCCTTGATCATCTGGTATTGATCCAAACTGCGAGGACCAAGAAGCACAACCATTGAATATGTCTGGTAATAGATAGCTGCACAATGTGCTACATCATCCTTGGGCCCCTTCTCAACCCACCCATGCCTAGACCTGAGTGAGGAGGAAAACAACAATTTGTTGATTTAAAAGAACTGGTCATTACCAGTCTTCTTAAGAGCCACATAGGACTTGGCATAAATGAGTCAATCCTCAAGTGTCTTGTTGCTGTTCCTGTTATATGGCAAAACTCCCAGTACTTTCCAGGAGAAGCCCAAATCACCATTGCTTGGTAAACAAGGATTTTGGAGACAGAAAGCCCAAACTCTGTGGCAAGCATTGATTGGACAGGAAGAGTTTCCAGGTGGCAATCCTTGGCTACCCACTGTTTTATTGCCTCAAATGAATGGGCTGAAGTAGGTTGGGCTGCCGCTTAGCCTTGGTGGATTCAGCAATTTGCCTGGTGTTGCCATACTTGGTGTTGATGTTGCCAACATATCTGGCTGTGACACCAAATTGGGATGCAATATCCAAAACTGCCATTCCCCTGTTTAAGCAGTTGAGGAGAGCTTCACACTCACTATCTGTCAACTGACACCAGCCCTTTGCAGGTACCACAGCATCCTGGATAGCAGGCTTAAAACAGGGGATGAGGACCTTTGTGTAGAAGGTGGGATCATGCTTGCTTGTGGTGGCGCCGTCAATGGTTGAATACAGAATAGGCACAGATTGCTCTTTGGTGGTGGCCAATGGCTTGTAGGTGGTGTCAAAGACGCAGAGGCAGGAAGTAGCAACTTTTGGATCAAGAGTGCTCTGCCGGGTGACAACTGGGTATATGGTGAGTTGTATGTAACCTCATTATTCCCAATGACCTTTGTGTAGGAGACTTTTGTGGCAGGCCTTGAGAGTGGCTTCTGTCTGGGATTAAGGTTGTGTGATCTGGATTGGGATGCAGGAGGTGGTTGGCTGGCGCTGACGCCTTGGGAGGCCTGTGTATTGGCATGACTCCCCTTGAGTTGGGTTCTGGGTCTATTCTTGGATTCTCTGGGATGCCCTCATAGACAGGCTGCCCCGCAGGCTGGTGCACAAGCTGGTTGGGAATGCAGTTGTTGGTTCATAAAAATATAATAAAATTATATGTTTTAGATTAAATATGTATTTATTTAGATTTTAGGGTTATTTGTGGGTAGTTGTTTTCTCTTGATTTAGCCTTGAATAGTAACAGAATTTATATTTCCTTGATTTAAAGTGTATAATATTGTATATTTTCAGGGTTTGGATAATTTTAAAGTTGAATCACTTTTTATATCTAAACATGGTTATTAAGATTGAATTTTTCATTTGATTTTAGTTGTGGTGGAGCTTCTTGATTTGGGTTGGTATTTCTTAGTATTTACTGTATATTAAATTTGGATTCCAGTTCCTACAATTAATGTTTGAGTTTACCAGTTGCATTCAAAAGTGATTTGAAATTTGGTTCATGGATTTGACAATCCCACAATTTCAAAAAGCATAGATAACTTAATGAGACTGGTTGATGGACTTGAATGCTTCAAATCTGATTCCAGTTAATTAATTTTGTCCATTGGAAATATGCAGTTCAACTTGAACTTTAAAAAGTGTCTATGAGTTCCTGCATTTTTAAAAATTCAAGTAAAAATTAAAAAAATGTATTTAATTAAAAAAGGGCATCCCACAAAAGTGATTCAATATTTGGACCAAGAATTTGACAATCCCGCATTTTTACATTTAGGTTCTGAATTTACAGTAACTGTTTTAAGCATATTAGATCAAGGATACCAAGGTAAGTATATTTTTAAAAAATTCAAAGCTAATTTTGATTTAAAAAAGGTAATAACTTTTTAAAAATCAATTCATTTCAAAATCAATCAGAGGTTTAATTTCAGATAATCCTTTTAAATAAACTACTCATCTTCTTCAAATCCTTTTATATGGACTTGGTCTATAGAAGATCAAGGTTAGGTAAGCTTTTTTTATTGAATTTACTAACTATGATTAAGAAACCCTAGATTGTTGCCCTGAAGTTAATCATGGGAATGGTAAGTATTATTTTGATTCACTAATCTTTTTTAAACAAAGATGCATTTATGCAGGTAATCATTTCTAATAAACTACTAACCCTGCAAATCCTTTTAGATGGACTTGGTTCAAAGCAGATCTTGGGTTAGGCAAGCCATTTTTAAAATTTACTAAACTAGATTAGGGACTTCCAGATTTTCACCCCAAAGCCAATCTTGGGCTGGGTAAGCTTTTTGTTAACCAACTAACCTTTTTTAAAAAAACCACAAACTTTCCCCCTGCAGCAGATCTTGGATTAGGTAAGGCATTATTTCCAAACTAATAATCTTAATTTCAGACTCTGGATTTCTTTTTAAAGCAGATCCTGTGGTGGGTAAGTTTTTGTAGAGTAAATATATGTTTTGTCATAACAAACTGTTATCTAATTCAGGTTTTTGATCCAACTAGCTTTTTAACCCAAATTTAACCTTTTACCTATAAAGCAATATACCCATAATCCATTGCTTAAAATTATCTATCAATTATTTTAATTATTTTTCTTTTACTTTTGCACTTATTAGTTTTTAAAAAGTCGCTTTTTGGCTTCTTTGTAAAGGTTTCCGACCAAAAACTACATATTATCACTCAGGAACTGTTAAATAACTTAAGTAAGTACTATGCTTAGATTAATTTATTTATAGAGTTGAAAGAAAGTTTTTGGCAACTTTTTTTAGTTTTTGGGTCCAACTGATATTGTTTTAAAAATGTTTTTAACTTTAAAATGCTTAAAACTAACTATGTTACTTATTAAATTATTTATTATAAATGCCTTTATTTTGATTGCATTTTTCTTATTATTAGAGAGATCTATATCTTTGTCACAAGTGACATGTTCCTGTTAACTATGCATGTGATAAAACCCTAGCTACAGGATTCAAACCCCAATACCCTGCGGGCCGCCAGCCTGTAGGCCCAGCTGCCCAGCTGTCCGCGGTTTCCCAGGCTTGAACCAGAGCCAAATTTGAATTTGGAGAAACTCCTGAGATCAATCAACCCAGAGTTAGACACACCAACGCCTCACCTGCAAAAGGATCCTGTTAGTCCCACCAATAAGAGCACAGGCCTGGCCAACAATCCTGAGATAACTGGGGCCACCTCTGGTAAAGAATTGAAGAAGCTTTCTATAGAATGTGGCTGCCTGAGGATGACAAATCCTGCAGCTCAAAGGGGAAATTTGAGTTTCCCCATTCCAAAACAACCAATGATAGACCCTCTGGGCAGGACACCACTAATTATTTCCAAACCATGGAAGACAGTATCACCTGGCCAAGAAATGTTTGTAAAAGTTTCTCCATGGCAGATGTGTATACTTATACCCTGGGCTGCCAGGAAGTTGCTATTTGCCATTATTGAAATAAAGTGACATGAACCTTTGGTTCAACCAGGTTATTTCATATTTGGTTTTAGCTATATTATATTTGCAGTCTACCTCATGCGGTTCTGTACCTCACCTCCATCAACCCCAAGAAACTGCATACCAACCACCCAAACTATATTGTCCACCAGGAGCTCCCTTTGGCTTAGTACATTTCACTGAATACCCACCCAACCCGGCGTATTTGGAATTCACCCTAGAAGAAATCCTGATCTACAACCCAGAAGCCAGAACTAGAGAGACAGAAACCATTGGCAGAGAAGGAACCCAAGTCACCATACCTCCCCTGCTGTTTTGCAACAAGTACAACTACTTGCCCGCATATTTGGTTCCAATGACCCCACCTCTTACCCTGCAGCCTGACTGCCCAAAGGAATCTGTTGCAACCAATGAATCTACCTCTACTCAGATATTTGGGGTGATGTACATCACCATCACCAGACTTATTGATTCAATGGTGCCTGGCAGTAGACCCTGGGCTCTCCTGGGCAAATTTTTATCTTATATTGTAAAGATAGCTCCAATCTTGTGATGGGCCTCCCTGCAGGACCCGCGGGCTGTCTGCCTGTTAGTTCTCAAGAACCCCCTGCAGGCTGGATCCCTGAAAATCTTAAAAGCTACTTTGTTACTTAATTACCAAAAATAACTCCCTAAAGAATTAACACATTGCCACATTAAGAAAAGGTTTTTAATTGATATGGCTTTTATTTCTAAGCTTTTTAATACCAATTAAAAAGATAAGTATGCTAGAGAAACTGAACCCAGGCAAATAGAAAACCATTAAATTATATTAGAAAATAACCACAATTAACAGAAATATTGTTAATAAATACAAAGTATAAGCTAATATTTGATATCTATCTAGCATAAAAACTGATTTTTTTAGATTTTTAATACAGAAAAATATTTCAGAACAAAAATTATATAACAAAATAAACCAAAAATATGTGTTTCAGTTAAAAAAAGTAGTATATGTTTTTGACTATAGACTGAATAAGCCAAGCCAGAGAAAAATATATTTAATATTGTGTACTTGATATTTTCAAAAAAAACATGTTGGTTTTTCTTTACAATATCAAAGCTTGGTATCAAAAATGAAGAGAAAATTTTAATAAAATTGTACATTAAAGATATGAATGAGGCTATAGCCTCCCATCTATTAAATCCCATCATCTAACACAGAAAAAATAAAATAAAATTATAAAAAAGAGTGTTGCTGATAGTTCAATAAAGATGGTTGTATAGCATCCCTCATAATTCTCTAATGAAGGTTGCACAAACACTAAACTGACATTTTCATATCAAAAAACTAAACCTTTGAGCTACTAAATCATCAGAGAAAACTATAATAATAGCAAATTATAAATTTTGCTGAACTAATCAAAAAGCATTTCTACTAGGATAACAGAAATATACCAGTGAGCAGCTGTAGAAATGAAAAAGAGTGTAGCACACATGCTCTCTTTTGGTACCCTGCCCACCACTCATAGCTTTACACTTATTATTTTCTAAAAATGATTCTTAATCACATTAAAAACATTGCAAAAATATAATTACCTCTACTGTAAATTCAGAACCTGAACGTAAAAATGCAGGATTGTCAAATCCTTGGTCCAAATTTCAAATCACTTTTGTGGGATGCCTTTTTTAATTAAATTGAATTCATTGAGTATTTATTTGAATATTTGAAAATGCAGGAACTCATAGACACTTTTTAAAGTTGAAGTTGAACTGCATATTTCCAATGGACAAAATTAATTAACTGGAATCAGATTTAAAGTGTTCAAATCCATCAACCATTTTCATTGAGTTTACTATGTTTTTGGAATTGCGGGATTGTCAAATCCATGAACCAAATTTCAAATCACTTTTGAATGCCACTAGTAAACTCAAATATTATTTTCAGGAACTGGAATCCAAATTTCATGTACAGTAAAAACACTAGGAAACACCAACCCAAATCAAGAAGCTCCACCACAACTAAAATCAAATGAAAAATTCAATTTCAAAAACCATGTTTAGACATTTAAAGTTTATTAAACTTTAAAATAATCCAAAACTGGAAAGGATACAATATTATACACTTTAAATCAAGGAAATATAAATTCTGTTACTATTCAAGGCTAAATCAAGAGAAAACAACTACCCACAAATAGCCCTAAAATCTAAATAAATACATATTTAATCTAAAATATATAATTTTATTATATTTTTATGAACCAACAATTGCATTCCCAACCAGCTCCTGCACCAGCCCGCGGGGCAGCATGTCTACAAGGGCGTCCCAGAGGGTCCAAGAACAGACCCTGAACACAAATTAAAGAGAGTCATGCCAATAAATAGGCCTCCCAAGGCGTTGGCACCAGTCAACCACCTCCTGCATCCCAATCCAGATCACACAGCCTTAATCCCAGACAGAAGCTGCTCTCAAGGCCTGCAACCAAAGTCTCCTACACAAAGGTTATTGGGAATAATGAGGTTACATACACCTCCACCATATACCCAGCTATCACCTGACCCCGCACTCTTGATCCAAGAGTTTCTACTTCCTGCCTCTGCGTCTTTGTTATCACCTACAAGCCATTTACCTCCACTGTTGAGCCATCTGTGCCTATTGTGTATTCAACCATTGACGGCGCCACTGCAAGCAAGCGTGATCCCACCTTCTACACAAAGGTCCCTGTCCCCTGTATTAAGCCTGCTACCAGGATGCTGTGGTATCTTCCAAGGGCCGGCGTCAGTTGACGGATAGTGAGTATGAAGATCTCCTCAACTGCTTGAACGGGGGAATGGCAGTTTGGGATATTGCGCCCCAATTTGGTGTCACAGCCAGATACATTGCCAACATCAACACCAAGTATGGCAACACCAGGCAAATTGCTGAATCCACCAAGGCTAAGCGGCAGCCAAAACTCCTTTAGCCCGTTCATATTGATGCAATCAAGCAGTGGATAGCCAAGGATTGCCACCTGGACTCACTTGCTGTCTAATAATTGCTTGTCACAGAGTTTGGGCTTTATGTTTCAAAACAATGGTTGATTTGGGCTTCTCCTGGAAAGTACTGGGAGTTTTGCCATATAACAGAAACAATGAGAAGACCATTGAGGATTGTCGCATTTATGCCAAGACATATCTGGCACTAAAGGAGACTGGGAATGTCCAGTTCTTCTATATTGACAAATCATTGTTTTCCTTCTCACTCAGGTCTAGGCATGGGTGGGTCAAGAAGGGGTCCAAGGACGGCATAGCCCATTGTGCAGCTGTCTGTTCCCAGACCTATTTAATGGTTCTGCTTCTTGGTCCTCACAGTTTGGATCAATACCAGATGATCAAGGGTTCCCACAATAGCAGGACCTTTCTTAATTTTCTCCAAGTTGTCAAGGAGTATCTCCGGATCAACTACCACAGTACAACCAACATTGTTGTGCTGGATAATGTTGGGCTCCACAAGGTGGATTTGGTTGTATCATAGTTTCCACCAATAGATAAAAATAGTCATTTGGTCAGCCACCACCTGGCTGACTGCCCAATGAGACTCCTCTTCCTTCTGCCCTATTCTCCATTTCTGAATCCAATTGAGGAGGTGTTTGGTTGGATCAAGAATAAGGTGAAACAAGGCCTCCCTCAGGACACCAAGGATCTCTTCAACATTCTCAAGGTCAGCCAATTTGCAATGCCACCCAATGTGGTTGCGGCATTTTACAAGCACTCAGAATCCTTCCTCCCCAAAGCCCTGGCCTCTGAGCCAATCAGATAAATGGGCGCTCCGGGTTTTATTTGTTTTTTTTAACTTATTTTGTTTTTAATAGGACTCAAAAATGATTATTTACAAATAATGATGTGACATTTGTATGTATTAAAGACATATAAGAATACATAGAAAAAGTAAGTAAAATTAAGTATACTAGGTAAGAGGAATATATTTTTATTATAATGCACTAAATATTACATTGACTGTTGAGCTAACATTTAAATAAATAAAAAAGATGGAAATAAATTAATTTTATTTAAATAATTGTGAGCCCTTTTTATTACTTTGGCTTTTTTAAGCCACAAATTGAACTTACAAGTCATCATCTGACCTGATTGATTTAGTGCCACTATAACCACACAACATGAAACCCAATGATTTTCATGCATATATTACTAATTAGTACATATGATGTGGGTTAAGCATATCAAATATATTTATCAAATCATATTACAAGGGAAAGGTAATTTGAACTCTAAACAATCACTTGTTTAGAATATAAGTGGAGCAGGCCCCATGATGCAGATAAATTCAATTATCATTGTTTGTATGTTGCAATAAAAATGCAGCCTGGGTGCTGATTTCTACAAATAGTTAGTCTAATACTTCTTTATCTTAATTCTATACCTGTTGTGGTATAGTGACAGCCTGGGTAAGGAAAGAAGAATATAAGAAGATAATAAGACAAAACTGGTATTTATTTAGATAGTATCACACTTATAAAGTGTGAGGCGGGGGAATTGTCACCAGAGGCAGGGAGGCACAGAAAAAAAGACTTCCAAAATGGAGGAGAGTGGAGTGGCACAGCTAAAAGTCCCACACAAGAGAACAACCGCTTTCTTGTGGCTTTCCTTAAGGAGGTAGATATAAATAACTTTGTTGTTTTATTTATAATCCCAGAAGTGAAGCCCATGCCTTGTGCGCATTCAAAAGGCAAATCAAGTACCTGTTTTAGAGGCGTTTTAAACGTCTTTATCATCAGTAGAATCAGGATGCAATAGCAAAATTGTGTGATTGTTCTGTTGCTCTATTCCTAGATGGAAAACTTAATGTCTAATCCATTTAATCTGCAACATTTCCCTCCACTGGATTAGACAACCGGGTCAAGAATGGCTTGGTATCTCTAGGTAGCAGCTAAAGTGTTGGGGTCAAATCACATGTCTTGTTAGGTGGGGGTTTGTTGCCCAATCCTTGGCCATTGGCTTTGTGGATCTGTAGGCAACCAGTTGTGTTTCTTGGCTGTCATTCAAGTGGTAGAACAGTTGGTGCAATACTGGAAGAGTCTTGTCAGTCTCCAATAAACACCTTGTTCTTTCATTCTTATTCCTCATACTTTGGTACAACACTATTGCAAACAGGACAACAACCCATGGAATTTTTTAATTAGGATTTTGTTTTTTTGGGTTGTTGTCCTCATTGGGGCTTACTCTTGATCACTAGGAGCAGCACACATATACTGAGCGTGTACTCTAGTGATCAATTGCCCAGAATGGAGCTCCTTAAGGGTGTAGGAGTTGGGGCCAGTCTTCTGGATAACTTGAACTGGGCCTTGCCAAAGGGAGGCAAGTTTGGATTCACAGCTGTACCCTTTATTGCTGAAGAATTAGACTGAGTCTCCTACCAGGTAAGTGGGTAAGGCAGGGCGTTTGGATGCAGCTTGTTCTAGGTCCTGCAACTTATGAGTTAAGTTACGGTGTAGGCCTCTGATTGCAAGCAAATAAGAGTTTGAACCAGCTTGTTGAGATATGCCTCTGGGGACACAGCCAGGCTGGGCTTTACCAAGGAATATAGTAAAGGGGGAAGTCCTGGTTGCCGGCGTAGAGCAGTTGAAAGGGCAGCTTGCCAGTGGCCTGATGGTACCCAATGTTATATGAAAAGGTGGCCGCAGGCAGGAAGGTATCCTATTCAGTCTCATGTTGATGACTGAGATTCCAGAGTATCTGGACCAGGCTTCCATTAGTGCGCTCTACCATGCCATTTTTCTGTGGGTGATAAGGAGTGGATAGTGTCCCAAAGATTCCCATCAGTTGGTTGAGACAGGGGATGATATAACTGGGGAAGTTGGTACCATTGTCTGTCAGCAGGATCTGGGGGCAACCATGTTTGTATATGATATTCTCCAGGATGAATGTGTCTGTCACCATTACAGATTGATTGGGAATTGCCTTGACCTCTACCCATTTAGTCAGATGGTCAACCACCACAATGATGAACTTGTTGCAACTGTTGGTAGCTGGCAGGGGGCCCACTACGTCAATGACTACAGTGTGGAAGGCAAACCCAGGGTGTACAAGTCTGTATTGAAACTTGGCAACCTTAGGCCCTCAATGTTGCAGTCATGACAGTTGACTAGTATTTCCACTACGTCAGTGTGCATTCCTTCCCAGAAGAAGTGCTGCTGTAGCAGAGCTAACGTCTTCTGTATGCCACCATGACCAGTAGTCTTGTGAGCGGCCACCACTGAGTCCATGCGTAGGGATGGGCGTATGTAGGGTAGCCAAGAGTCTCCACAAAGCTTCAGGAGTTGTCCCTTAGAGACCTTAGTGTCAACAGTTAGCTTCTTGAGAGCTCTCTGTATCTCTACCGGCTCCTCCCCCCACAAAGAAGGATCCTCCATAAGCTTGTCATAGAGAATGTCAGCCATGGGGGATACTAAGGCAACAGTGGGAAGGCAGGAGAGACAGTCAGCATTCTGGTGGGCTGCCCTGGCTCAATGAATGATCTTGTAGTCATAAGCCTGAAGTTTAATGGCCCAACGCGCCAGATGTCCTTTGGGGTCCTTGAGAGTCTTTAGCCATTGCAAGGAGGCATAGTCTGTTATAACTGTGAAATGTACCCCATGGAGATAGACTCTGAATTGTTGGTAGGAGTATATCACAGCCAGAAACTCTTGTTTGGTGACAGTGTAGTTCCTCTTGTGAACATTAAGTGTACTTGAGCAGTATCCAACAGGGTTTTCAAGTCTGTTGGAGTCCAGTTGAGAGAGAACACCCCCAATTGCTGTCAGACTAGCATCTTTATGAACCATGAATGGCTTGGCAAAGTCAGGGTAGGCCAGCACAGGAGCTGCAGTCAGTGTTCCTTTGAGAGCATTGAAGGCAGATTGGCACGCTGGGCTCCAGAAGAATTCCTTATCAGCTCAGAGAAGCTGAAAAAGGGGGTCACTCAGGGATGCAAAGTTGGGGATGAAGCGGCAATAGCATCCAATCATCCCCAGGAAGACCTGCATGTCCCGCTTATTGGCCAGGATCTGCATTTGCTCAATGGCTTCCACCTTTAGAGGTACAGGGCGGAGTCCATCTTAGCTAATGATGAACCCCAAGAACTCAAGGTGCTCCTTGAAGAAGTTGCACTTGTGTGGTTTGAGCTTGAGATTAGCTGCAAGTAACCTCTGGAAGACTTCCTCCAAGTGTCGTAGGTGATCATTAAAGGTTTGGGAGAACACATTAATGTCATCCAGGTAGACCAAGACACTGGTGAGTTTGAGGTTGCCCATCACTGCATCCATAGCCCATTGGAAGGTAGCTGGGGCATTGGACAGACCTTGAGGCATCCTTGTGAGTTGGAATAGCCCTTGGTCATTGATGATTGCACATTTTTCTTGATCAGCAGGGGTTGGGTCAATCTGCCAGTACCCACTGATAAGGTCCATGGCGCTGAAGAACTTGGTGCCACCCAGTTGGTCCAAGGTATTGTCAATACAAGGGAGGGGATATGAATCCTTCTTGGTAACAGCATTCAGTTGACAGTAGTCAATCACCACACTGTTGCTACCATCTTTCTTTTTTGTTGATCAGGAGAGGGGAAGCCCAAGGGCTTTTACTGGGGACCAGTAAGCCAGATCCCAATAGCTTCTGAAGCTCCTTGTTAGCCACAGCATGATTGGCTTGACTGCGCCAT
The DNA here is from genome assembly GCA_014839935.2 of Entomophthora muscae. Classification (NCBI taxonomy): domain Eukaryota; kingdom Fungi; phylum Entomophthoromycota; class Entomophthoromycetes; order Entomophthorales; family Entomophthoraceae; genus Entomophthora; species Entomophthora muscae. The sequence continues at coordinate 16,406 of QTSX02004663.1, read as the reverse complement.
ATAGGTCTGGAGCAGATAGGTGGACTGCCTTGGGTTTCAATATGATGAGCAACATCTGCAGCCTTGCCCAGGCCATAATCATCCTTGGCAAACATATCTTTATACTAGGCAAAGAGATCCATAGCTTGATCCTTCTGTTCTTCAGAGAGGCCAGATAGAGAGTTGCAGCTTATGACCAATAGCACCAGTTGTTGCTCACAGGGAGACCCAACTCAGAGAAGTCTGCAAAGGGAGAAGTCTCCTGCAGGTTGTCATTCTCTTCCAGCCGTATATAAGCCAGAAGTTGGTGTTTGGAGACCACCATAGCTTCACAACTCATGTTGGCCAAGAGTATGAGTACCTCCTTCTCACTTGGCATGAGGATGCCTGGTGCAATCCATGGTTCTAGTCTGGAGGCATTAGGGATGCCAAAGATTTCTCCATGAGTGCCAGCTGGTAGAGCCAGCAAGAGGCCTGTATTGTGGATCACCTGGGCGCCAGGTGGGATAGTCACATTACAGGAGGCGTAAACTGGGATACTCTTGGCTTCCCCAATTGAGAGAGGTAGCACCTTGAACTTCTTACTATGCAGTGTATAAGCAACTGGAAGCTCTCTGTTGGTGTACTCCAGATTGATGTAGTGCAGACGTCGTAAGGGCAGGTCAGACGGGCAATCACCATGATAGAACATGGGTATAGAATGGCCCAATATTCCAAATGTATGGTCTCCATGGTTAGTCACAGTACCATACTGAACCATGAAGCTAGTCCCAATAAGAATGTCATAGCTGTTGTTTTCCAGAACTATAGCAGGAGCAGTGACCATTAGCTTCCCAAAGCAAAGACGGAGAGAAGAGTAGGCTCCTTTTGCTCTAGTAGTCAGTGGTCCAGCAGTACCAAGCTCTTCATGGTAGGCCAAGTCCTGTGCTAGCTTAAGCTTCTTAACCAGCTGAGAGGATATAATGTTTCCAGGGGCACTAGTATCCAGTATGGCCCGGACATGAGTCTTGTTCACTACCAGGTTAATATAGGTGCAATCCTGGCGGTCCTCTCTGATCTCCACAATCTTTGAGACCTGGTGTACACTTAGTCCTTTGAACTTCTCCAGGAAGGTAGCCATGGCAGCTCCCACAGCTGGGCTTACTTCCTTGAGGGATTTTAGCGGTGCTGAGACGTTTACTGTGTGGAGAAGCTTGGCCAGTTGTTCAGCACTCTCCTCCTCATGAGTGACTTCAATGCCTGGTTGAGCCAGTTGTTCAGCATAGGGTAAGGACACTGTTCTCTGAGCTATTTTGGGGATAACCACCTCAGGGCGAAGTGTAGTCCAATGAGTTTGTGTTTTAACAGTGAGGACTCAATGGAGGAGGTCCTCTTGAACTCTGTCAGACTCCGCACCCTCATGTATTGGTTGGGAGTTGAAGTCAATCAGAGAGGGTTCATCCTTAGGTTTGGTCCCAGAGGATGGCAAGGCAGCAGGCCTCTGATCTGATTTGTCAGGGGGCAGTGGTATGGGGGGAGATGAGGTTGTCAAAATTACAAAGGCAGCCAAGGATTTCTTCTTGTCCTGGCTGCTTAGTAGTTTTTTGACTGGTCCTCATTGTCCTCCTTAATATCAGCGTCCTTGGTGTAGTCCTCCTCAGTGTCCTCCATGCCTACATGATGGATCTTTTGGTGTGGATTCCTACATTCCCAAGAGAAGTGGTCAGCCATACCACATTTGAAGCAAGTACGGGGGCCACTGTTGACGGAGCAGGCCCAACCTTATCAGAAGGCTTGGGCATCTCAACAGCCACGTGGGGTCTATGTTCAGATTGCTGGCAAGGGTGGTCTTCAGGAAGAGGGACTTTGAACTCCTCCTTGTAGGTGCGTAGGAGGCAGATAAGATCTGATACAGTGCAAGCATTATAAATGCCTGACTTAAGGGCCAGAGATAGTTCCCGGTTGACACGTACAGCATTAAGGAGTGCTGACTGCACATCAATAAACTGCACCACACTCATAGACAGCAGAGTTTGAGCTTCAAGGTAGAACCTAGAAGTGAAGTCTTCTAGGGTTTCCCCCACCTTTAACTTGGTGTCAGCAAAGTCCATCTTATGACCAAGGAGTGCTTCTTGGCTACCAAATTCTTCTGTCAAGGCTCTGGAGACGTTGGCAAAAATCCAGCCATTCTCAGTGAGATGTGGCAAGATAATGGTTTGAGTCTCAGCATCCAGACAGTTGATGATTGTGGAGTCCCCCATGGCATTGTCTGCGCCATACATGGAGTTCTGGTACAGACGTAAGAACATGGCCACATTGCTCTTGCAGTCAAACTTGGGTAGATTGACAGGCTTGAAGTTGTTGGACCCATGTTAGAGGGGAGCAGGTGAGATAGGAACTGCTGAGAGTGGAGGTGGCAAACCTAGCCTCAGAGGCGCGGCAACAATTTTCCTCTTGCTGGGCTTTGCATTCACCTTCTCTGTCTTGAGCAGTTCCAGAAGCTTCAGGGGTGGCCTGGACGTCATCCTCAGACTCCAGTACTGGCTCTAATACTTGTACAGCGTTAGGAGCCAACCAAGTGTGGTCCTCATTGCTTTTGTAGCTATGGTAGAACTCAGGACTAGAGGACCTCAGTGGACTGTGGTAACTCTTGGAGTTGATGTACATAGCCTGTAAGTTGACAGCCATAATCTTGCTGTCCATCTTATCCAATTGATTCTGGAAGGCGTCCAGGAGAAGTTGTTGCTTGTCCAGCTCATCTTGGTAGACCTTGTTCTCCTGACAGGTGATGTCCAATTCATCTTCCAGAGAGGTGATGCGCTTTTTGTGTGTAGAAAGCTCAGCTTGGAGCAAGGCTATTACTTCCTTGTCCTTCCTGACTTGGGTCTGGCTGTTGGCTCTGTCATGTGATTAGCAAAGTTTGAGACAATCCTGAAGCTCTGACACAGTATGGTAGCCATCAAACAGGAAGGCAAGATTGGCGCTCTGCTGGACCAATTCCGCCTGCATCTTCTTGTAGTGATCAAAAAGCTCAAGAATGTCTCAACCAAGAAGGGCAATGGAAGAGGAGTTTTCAGTGGAAGCAGAAGTGGGGGTGAACAAGGAGATGGTGGCAAGGCAGCGGGCTAAGACTTCCACCTCATGAGTCAGGCTTCAAACCATGGGACCAGTCTCCAGCACGTGGTTTGTAACCACACTAATCCAATTGGTGTCTACACCCTGATGGGTGAGGGTCTGTACCACATGCACTGGAACTAGCTTAGCTATACCTGCCTTGATGACATCAACCCAGTAGAGCATGGTGTTCTGGGCGTTGGTGACTTTGGAAAGATACTGATTGACAGTGGTGAAAGTATTGCCAAGCTCAGAGTAAAAGTCCTGGAGGAACGTCTGTTGGTTAGTTACCAGTATTCCCTGGTCATGCACTAGGATTTGGATGCAGCCCAGGTGCATTTGATTGTGGCATACGGCATGATGGGCAAATTGGTGTAGGTAGTCCTTTATATGTTCAACAGTACAGAGGTCACAGCAGAGCTGGTCAGGGTTGAACTGGGAGAGATTCTGAAAGCAACCCAAGGCGTTTTCAGCAGAAGGCTGCTGAATGGCCAGGTGTTCATAGCAAGAACCATTGCCAGCAGCACCAGCATCTGTGGTGTGTATGGAATTACATATGGTGTCCTCAGAAGGAGAGGAGTTGGTGTTCATCTCCAAAGGGGCAGGGGCTTGCAGGACCAGGGGTTGACCAAAAACAATAGCCTGGGGGAGTTGATGTTCTGGCATGAATTAAATTTGGTTAGGCAGGCCATAGAGAGCGCCTGCTCTTTCCCCAGCATAGGCATTAGCAGCAGTAAATTCTGGTGTCTAGTGGTAAGAAGAAGCAGTGGCAGGAGACTGGGCCAGGGGCATTCCTCCTTCCTCATTGAAAGGACCGCGGGGGTGGGGGCTGTTGATGTTGTAAGACATGAGCGCCAATGTTATAAAATATGCAGCCTGGGTGCTGATTTCTACAAATAGTTAGTCTACTACTTCTTTATCTTAATACTATACCTGTTGTGGTATAGTGACAGCCTGGGAAGGACAGAAGAATATAAGAAGATAATAAGACAAAACTGGTATTTATTTAGATAGTATCACACTTATAAAGTGTGTAGTGGGGGAATTGTCACCAGAGGCAGGAAGGCACAGACAGAAGGACTTCCCAAATGGAGGAGAGTGGAGTGGCACAGCTAAAAGTCCTGCGCAAGAGAACAACCGCTTTCTTGTGGATTTCCTTAAGGAGGTAGATATAAATAACTTTGTTGTTTTATTTATAATCCCAGAAGTGAAGCCCGTGCCTTGTGAGCATTCAAAAGGCAAATCAAGTACCTGTTTTAGAGGCGTTTTAAACGTCTTTATCACCAGTACAATCAGGATGCAATAGTGAAATTGTGCAATTGTTCTGTTGCTCAATTCCTAGATGGACAACTTAATGACTAATTCATTTAATCTGCAACATATATGTAATAAATGAACCTGTACTCAACAAGCTAGTAAATAAAAACTTTTGAACTTATTTTTATATCTTTAACGTGGTTGCAACTATAACTAATCTCTTGTAATATATTTAGATATATTAATAAAATAATTTACCTACTAAAATTTAAAATAAAATTAAAATATTAAAAATAAAATTATTATTATAAATCTTAAAATTTATCTATTAAAGTTTAAATATTCAAAATGTAACTATTTTTATTTAATTGTGATATATTCAATACTGTAAATTCAGAACCTGAACATAAAAATGCGGGATTGTCAAATCCTTGGTCCAAATTTTGAATCACTTTTGCGGGCAACTCAGCTGAGTGATAAGTAAAATATTAAATAAAATTAACCATTTAATTTGACTTTTTTAGGTTTTTTTAAATTGGCAAATTTCAAATCTCTTGAGCAGATAACTCAACTAACAAAAGACATAACTCAATAAACAAATGCGGGATACATGAATCAGAAATGCGGGATTTTAATGTACAATTTGAGATTTCCTGTATGTCAAACAAATCATAGACATCATGTAAAACTTAATGAATCTGAAATTGCGGGATTGTCAAATACAAGAACCAAGTTTCAAATCATAATTGCAAGGAATTTGAAATAAATATTGTTTTATGGGTGTCTCAAAAAGGATGTTAAAGGATCTAGAGTGGATTTGGGCTGATTCTTTTAGGAATCATAGGCATTCTTAAAAATCACCCTATTCCAGTTTAGAATGGCTAAAATTTAGATCCTACTATTCACAAAATTAACATACTTAACAATAAAATTGACTAAAATATACACGTCTCTTTTTGAGTTTAAAAATTTTTAATAAAAATTTATTATGTCTTCTTTTAACAACAACCAAGTCAACAAGCTGTTCCCTGGCATTGACAAAATTATACAGTGCTACACTGGGTCTCTTAACAGTGAAGCCTCTGTCTATGGCCACTCCCAACCCGCAGGCCCCTCTGCAAGCCACACCCAGGAGTCTGTTCTTTCTCCCGCATCCTCAAGCATGGCCCTGTTTGCCCATCACACACAGGCAGCTGCCAGCCCAAAATCCTTATCAGCAATGGCATCTGGAACCAGCCATTTTAGCCATAAAGGCACCCAGAGAGCCCAGGACCCCAAAACAGCCAATCAGATGTCATTGACCAGCTCACAAGATAGACATATTCCTCCCCAAGCCAATCAGCCTGCAAGACGCAGAAGAAAACTAATCACTCCAGAGATTGTTCTTGAAATGGTTGAAAAGCAAGAGAAGCTTATGTCCCTTGGGGAAATTGCAGCCGCAATGGGTTTTTCAAAGTCCACTGTGGCTGCAACCCTGCAAGCCTACGCCAACTGTGGCCCCCCTACCAAGAAGACCCTGAATGGTGCCTGTACTTCTTCTGAAGGTGACACAGCCCATCCCCTTATGACAGCCATTATGGAACGTGACCCGTGGATGCCCCTGGTCTAGGTACGTCTCCAGTTGGGACTCCACAGCATCTTCACCAACAAAAGAACAGTGAATTTTTGGATGTACAGAATTGTGGTTGCTGCTAGAATCTTATCCAATCAAGTTCTCAGTAGCCCCATTTTGGTGGACACTGACCCCTACAATTCAACTATTATTAATTTTATCAAAGGAAGGGCAATGAGGGCCCGTAATGACATCATCTTCCTATCATAGGCTAAGATTTCTGCAAGTATCCAAGACTTTGGAGAGAAGTGTATCCAGTCTGACGTGTACAAGCGCGGCCCAATCTTGTATTGGTTTGTTGGGGTTTTATTGGCAGTTTCCCCATTGGGCGTAAATTATTACTTGCAAGTTTTGAATACTTCAGATTGGTATGCCTACCAGACAGAGCTCAAGGCCATGCTGGAGGAGTTGGCCACACAAAACACCGTGCACACAGTTGTACTTAGTGCTGAGATGGAGCAGCAGGAATAAGCAACCCAAGAAATCAGGGCTGCCTGGCATACCTGTTGGTCCTACTCCACCAACCACGCTAACATGCATCTTGCATATGTATGTCTCTACAATTTTGGTTCTGACCTCAGGCACTTAAAGCCTGCCATCTACAACAAACTATTCACCCAAATTGATACAGGGTTATGAGCTTTTCCCTTCTGTGTCTGTCCAGGACTTGTTTATCCTCATTATCTTCTATGCAAATGATAGTGATAAGTCCAGAAAGGACTCTCACTTTCCCGCTCACCCATCCATCCATTTTGTCAAGCCAGTATATGTGACAGAAGAAGAATTTGAGCAATTGAAGCAAACCACTCTTGCTGCCCCTTTCCAGTCAACAAACCCTGCCTTCCAACCCTGACTCCCAAACCACCACCCATTCCCTCCCCACTATCTCTGATGCTGCCCCTCTCACAGGCGCACATGAAGGCAGCATTCATTCTGCCCATTCCCTCCCCTTCCTGTCCTTTGATTAGTAAATAAATCTTTTCTTTGTGATAACTTATTAAAATTGATATCTCTCTTTCAATTCACAATCAATTATAATTTATTTTTATATTATCAACATTTCCCATAATTAATACAATGTTGTACATTTTACAAATAGCTTAAAATTATGAACATACATATTTTTCATCATCATTAATAAATTAAAGACAATAAACATAAATATTGGATTAAAATATTGCAATTAGACGTCAACTCTTGATATTTTGATATAATGTGCATAACTCAATGCATTTTAATTAATAAAATTCATTGTAAACTTGGCCTTTTTCATTGTAATTTATTGAAATGGACTATGTTTATATTAGAGAGCCATTAACGCTTAGTACAAATATTGAAAATTAGTGCATTTTACAGCCTGTATATTTACCTATTGGTAATAATTATGTAAACTTTTCAGTTGGTTTTTCAAGGTAATAATAATGTAATGTGTTATAAATTGCAGTTTACTGTCATTAATTGGCTGATTTTCTTTGCTGTGACAATTGTACATTTTCTGATATTTCCGCACTAGTATCCAATTGGTTGGCTTCACATCAAATTGCACAGGAAATAGGAAATCAAGCTGCCACCCTGACCACATCCAGTCTTGGGGTGGCGGCTTGTTTTCCTATTGCCTGTGCAATTGGATGTGAAGCCAACCAATCATATACTAGTGTGGAAATATCAGAAAATGCACAATTGCCACAGCAAAGAAAATCAGCCAATTAATGACAGTAAACTGCAATTTATAACACATTACATTATTATTACCTTGAAAAACCAACTGAAAAGTTTACAGAATTATTACCAATAGGTAAATATACAGGCTGTAAAATGCACTAATTTTCAATATTTGTACTAAGCGTTAATGGCTCTCTAATATAAGCACAGTCCATTTTAATAAATTACAATGAAAAAGGCCAAGTTTACAATGAATTTTATTAAACAAAATGCATTGAGTTATGCACATTATATCAAAATATCAAGAGTTGACGTCTAATTGCAATATTTTAATTTAATATTTACGTTTATTGTCTTTAATTTATTAATGATGATGAAAAATATGTATGCACTGAGCATAGTACTATAAAAAACAGTTTTTTATGGAATTCAAACAATATGTCAACAATCTATAACTTAATCAACATATTAGAAGCACACCTTCAAAAGGTTGTTGAGATAGAAAGAAATATCAGGGAAATAGTGACAGGGAAGCTGGGTAACAAGGGCCAGCCACTGATCCAGTCAAAAGAAGATGCTCTGGATAAGTTAGGAAATATTATAGATGAAAAGAATAAAGAAAAATTACTTAATCTACAGGGAAAAATTTTATAAAGTCTAAAGTTCAACAATGTGGCCTACAATTTGTGAGAGTTCTGGCAGGGGCCAAAGAAAACAATAAGATCAAACTAATTGAAGGAACAGAAATTCAAAAGGAAATCAACACCAATGAAGAGGAAAACTATCAAATGGAAACAGATGAAAATGAAACACAAGCAAGAATCAGAAGCGCTTCAAGAAATACAGAAGCTTTATCAAATGAAAACCAAGAAGAAGCACAAGTAGCAAGAAATATAAGAAAAATTAAGCCTAGGAAAATTAATTAAGAGCATCCAACGCTCATGAAATTTGCCAAAGTGGCGCCTGTGACTGAGGGAGCCACAGGGAAAACAATTAGTAAGTCTTTTTATGTTTTACTTATATTTATTTTAGTCATTACCAGGAATGGGGATGAGGTCGCAGAAGTGGCGGCTTATACACCAAGTTGGTTTTACGGGGGTTACCAGTCACTGGTGGCCCCTGTAAAACAAATAAATAAAAACCAAATAAATAAAATAGTTCAACAGAATATGAATATGTTTTTAATATTGAAGCTCAAGATAGGGAATATTCACTACCTGCGGGGCGCTTCCCATGGATAAGGGAAGCATATGAACTAGGATCAACTATCAAAATCAAAGAAATGAATGAAATTTGCAGGGATATCAAACTGAACTTTGATGAATACATAGACTAAAAGCATTCTACAATTCCCCTTCACTAACATCAATAAATACAAAAAGAATTTAATAAAAACTGACTTTCAAATTGGAACTGAATATGTAAATCTGCAATTTTTAATGAAGTTTTTAAGGCACTATCAAATAAAGTCAGGGATGCAGTCCTCATGAATAATTTTAAACCTTTATTTATTTTATTTGCTAAGGCCTGGGGGCTGATTCAAGTCAGGCGCCCCCTGGAACCCTCTTCAAGTTTAACCAAACGTTCTATATTAATAGGTTAGTACAAACATTCAAAAAAATTTGCATGTTCTTGGAAAAGTATACCTTGCAAAGGATCCACGTTGTGGTATACCTGGGAATACTGTTACATTGCATATTAAAAACCAACGTCAAAAAGTTGGAGGATGTACTAATACAACTTGACATATGCCAATTGGCACTAGAACACCAGAAAACACCACGGGGATACAGGACAGTCAAGCACGTCCTCTACAATTCATTTGCATTGGCAACACTATATGGGTACTATGTGCCCCCCAAAAAACCTGCTAGTTGATTCCCTCACCTGCTTGCCTTTTATCAAACAATCAGCAACCACCAGGGTACAGGGCGCCACCCCTCTAGCAATCACATCCAGGGTTGTCCACCATGTACAGAAGAGTATGTGGATCCAATTAGATGCATTAGCTGAAAATTTAATTTTGGGGTATAATTCCCCAGAATAATTACATTCCCTTTGCAATTAGCATCCAGCAATAAATATTTTCCCCTTGAAAATTAATTTTTTTTATATTTTATATTTTAATACTAAATATTTTTAATACTGAAATATGTACTATTAACATTTTACTATAAAATTTTTAATATTAAAAATATTTAGTATCTAAAATTTAATATTAAAATTTTAATAATACATATTACAATATTAAAATTTTTAATATCAAATATTTTGATATTGAATAAAGCACAATTTAATAAAAAATAGTTAAATTTCACATATTTAAACTTTAATATTTAACTTTTACAATTTATAATTATAATTTTACTTTTAATATTTTAATTTTAATTTTAACTTTTAGTATGTAAATTATAATATTAACATATCTAAATATTACAAGCCATTAATTAAAGTTGCAACCACGTAAAATATTAAAAATAAGTTAAAAATGTTTTTATTTATTAGCTTGTTGAATACGGGTTTATTTATCACATAGATAAACATTGAGAATTGAATTTATTTGCACCATGCAGCCTGCTCCACTATTTTTCTAAACAAATGATTGTTTAGAACTTGAATTAACTTTCCCTTGTAATGTGATTTGTTAAACATATTTGATATGCTTGACCCGCATCCTAAGTACTAAGTAGTAAGCAATACACAAAAATCATTGGTTGCTGTGTTGTGTGGATATAGTGGCACTGAATTAACAAGGATCAGATGATGACATGCAAGGTCCAATTTGTGGCTTAAAAAAGCCAAAGTACCATCAACAATTAACAATTATTTAAATAAAATAATTATTTTTCTATATTTTTTAATTTATTTATTTGTTAGCGTTACAGTCAATATAATATTCAGTGCATTATAATAAAAATATATTCTTCATACCTAGTATAATTGATTTTACTTACCTTTTCTATGCATTCCTATATGTCTATAATACAATCAAACATCACATTTTATTATATATAAATAATAATTTTCAAGACCTAATAAAAAGAAAATAAATAAAAATAAAAACAAATTAAACCCAGAGAGCCCATTTATCTGATTGGCTTGGAGGCCAGGGCTGTAAATTCACTGCCCCCTTTGGTCCTGGATAGAAATGTGTTCCCCTGTCATACAAAGAAATCTGCTCACAGTCCAGCTAAACCACTCAACTTGTTAAAAGATTTAGCCCACACTGTAGTCAAAAGATTTGTATTGGCATACCCTGCAAATTCTACAGCTCCCACTTTTTCTTCCTTGGAAGAAACCCTGGTAAATTTGGACTTCTTGCTGATCTGGTGTCAACCATTATTGAAAACTATCAGATCCAGCCAATTGGCTCCTGCCACATTGGCATCCAAAAGCTCAAGTGAATTTCAAGTGCTTGACAACTCCTCCAGCCAATCAGGGAGCACCGCAGAAATTAAGTTGAAACCCTCCAGTTTTCCCAACTCTGATCTAAAAAATTTGTCCCCACCCAATCAGACTTGAATCCGGAAATCATATGACCTTCCCCTGCAGCACATCCTCCTTTTACACAGCAAGGGGACTTTCAGTCCCCTGCTTGTCTATTCTCAAATTTATTAAACTTTGGAATTTTTGCTGCAATTTTTTACTTTTGGTGGGGCCCTTGAAACTTTGTTTTGGCTCCCTATAGTTTGAAGATTAAAGTGTTAGAATTTTTGTTGAAGTTTACCTTGTGTGTACCTGCTTTGAACCCGGCATCCTCCCTAGGCTCTCTAGAAGGAGCTTGAACGTATAGTCTTTGCTTCTCTTGCTTTTGCTTTCAAAAGACAACTTCAAAACTTAAAACTTTAATTGATTTTCAATATAAAGACTTACTTTTAATTGAATTTTCTTGATTTCAAACCTGACTTTACTTATATTCAATTTAAAGTCACCCAAGGCTACTGCCAAGCCTTCCACATGCCCTCCTGGCTTCATTTTTCCTGCTTTTACTTGTGGGTCCCCCTTGGTGCTACAAAATTATTGGTTCCTACCCATAAAATCTTGCCTCCCTATCTGAAATTTTACAGAGAACACAGCCATTCTACTCCCAGTTCTCAAATTTATGGTGTTTTCTGTGGTCCCCTTTCTCTTGCTTCTATGGTCAACTTCACCAGAGTTGTGGACTAAGATTTTCTATTCTGCTTGTATTGTGGGCAATGATCTGTATTGCCTTCTGGATCTCCCTAGTGGTCTCCTGTTCTCTGGGGAGGCAGTGGTAAAGAGTTTGACTTGTGACAACCTGGATCTGGAGTCCACCGGTTTCACTCAGCCCGCTTCTGCGGTTAAGGAGAGAACAGCGTCACCCACACCCAGTCCTGAGAAGCGCAACCTGGTGCCCCTTCAGGCCCCTGCAGCATCCCCCCTTACTTCCTCTTGTACACCCTGGTTACTCACTGGCCTGGTGTTGATGGGACTGAACACCTACTTCCCTCAACTATCCCCTGTGTTGTCCTTGTGGTCCCCCCTTCAAGCGGCCATCCCAGTCCTCCACTGGGCAGTATCCTGGTGGTATATTGCACCAGGATAGGAGCAAAACTTAGTTAGTTTAACCCCCCTCTCTTACAAGGGCTTTTGGAAGGAAGGATTCCAAATGCTCATAGAAAGCTGCCATCACATTGGGTGGCATTGCAAATTGGCTGACCTCATGAATATTGAATAGGTCCTCGGTGTCCTGAGGAAGGCCTTGTTTTACCTTATTCTTGATCCAGCCAAACACCTCCTTGATTGTATTCAGGAATAGGGAATATGGTGGGAGGAAGAGAAGTCTCATTGGACAATTGGTAAGTCAGTGGCTGGAGGTGTGGCTGTTTTTGTTGATGGGGGGAATTTGGACACAACCAGATCCACTTTGTGGAGCCCGACATTATCAAGCACAACAATTTTAGTTGTGCCACTGTAATTTATCTGCAGGTACTCCTTGATGGCTTGGAGAAAATCTAGAAAGGTCCTGCTGTTATGGGAGTCCTTAATCATTAGGTATTTTTCCAATACGCAAGGACCAGGAAGCGCGACCATGGAATAGGTCTAGGAACGGACAGCTGCACAATGGGCTACGCCGTCCTTGGACCCCTTCTCAACCCACCCATGCCTAGACCTGAGTGAGGAGGAAAACATTAATTTGTTGATATAGCAGAACTATACGTAGCCAGTCTCCTTTAGTGCCAGATATGTCTTGACATAAATGCGTCAATCCTTGATGGTCTTTTCACTGTTCCTATTGTACAGAGAAACTCCAAGCACCTTTCAAGAGAAGCCCAAATCAACCATTGTTTTGTAGACAAGGGTTTTGGAAACAGAAAGCCCAAACTCTGTGGCAAGCATTGATTGAACAGCAAGTGTTTTCAGGTGGCAATCCTTGGCTACCCACTGCTTGATTGCATTGATATGAACAGGCTGAAAGAGTTTGGGCTGCCGCTTAGCCTTGGTGGATTCTGTAATTTGCCCGGTATTGCCATACTTGGTGTTGATGTTGGCAATGTATCTGGCTGTGACACCAAATTGGGGCGCAATATCCCAAACTGCCATTCCCCTGTTCAAGCAGTTGAGGAGAGCTTCACGCTCACTATCCATCAACCAACGCTGGCCCTTGGTAGGTACCACGGCATCCTGGCTACCAGGCTCAACACAGGGGACGGGGACCTTTTTGTAGAAGGTGGGATCACGCTTGCTTGCAGTGGCGCCATCAATGATTGAATACACAATAGGTGCAGATGGCTCAACAGTGGCTGTCAATGGCTTGTAGGTGGTGTCAAAGACGCAGGGGCAGGAAGTGGCAACTCTTGGGTCAAGAGTGTGGGGCCGGGTGACAACTGGGTAAACAGTGAAGGTGTAAGTAGCCTCAGTGTTCCCGGTGACCCTGGTGTAGGAGACTTTTGTGGCAGGCCTTGAGAGTGGCTTCTGCCTGGGATTCAAGCTGATAGTTCTGACTTGGGATGTGGGAGGTGGTTGGCTGGCGCTGACACCTTGGGAGGCCTGTGTATTGGCATGACTCCCCTTGAGTTGGGTTCTGGGTCTATTCTTGGATTCTCTGGGATGCCCTCATAGACAGGCTGCCCCGCAGGCTGGTGCACAAGCTGGTTGGGAATGCAATTGTAGGTTCATAAAAATATAATAAAAATTATATATTTTAGATTAAAAATGGATTTATTTGGAGTTATTGGTTTAGTTGTTGGTAGTTATTTTCTCTTGAGCTAGCCTTGAATAGTAACAGAATTTTTATATCTGTAATTTTAAGTCTATAATATTGTATCCTTTCCAGTTTTGGATGATTTTAGAGGTTAATAAACTTTAAATGTCTAAACATTGTTTTTGAGATTGAATTTTTAGTTTGATTTTAGTTGTGGTGGAGCTTCTTGATTTGGGTTGGTGTTTCCTAGTGTGCTTAGTGTACATTGAATTTGGATTCCAGTTCCTGCAATTAATATCTGAGTTTACTAGTGGCATTCAAAAGTGATTTGAAATTTGGTTCTTGGATTTGACAATCCCGCAATTTCAAAAAACAGCAAACTTAATGAAAATGATTGATGGATTTGAATGCTTCAAATCTGATTCCAGTTAATTCATTTTGTCCATTGGAAATATGCAGTTTGACTTGAACTTTGCAAAGTGTCTATGAGTTCCTGCATTTTCAAATATTCAAATAAAAATACTAATAATTCAATTATATTAAAAAAGGCCATCCTGCAAAAGTGATTCAAAATTTGGGCCAAGGATTTGACAATCCCGCATTTTTTATTTAGGTTCTGAATTCACAGTTTTGAAATATTATATATTAAAAATTTTAATATTGAAATATGTATTATTAAAATTTTAATATTACATATTTCAAATATAAAAATTTAAAATAAAATAAAGTTTAAGTTGCAAGGGAAAAATATTTATTGAGGGGATACTAATTGCAAAGGGGAATGCAATTATTCTGGGGAATTATACCCCAAAATTAGATTTTTGGCTAGAGCGTCTAATTGGATCCACATACTCTTCTGTACGTGGTGGACAACCCTGGATGTGATTGCTAGAGGGGTGGCGCCCTGTACCCCGGTGGTTGTTGAACGTTTTATAAAGGAAAGCGGGTGAGTGAGTGAATCAATTAATAGGGGGTTTCAGGCAGCACATAGTACCCATACAACAACGCTAATGCAAAGGAGTTGTACAAGACGTTCTTAACTGTCCTATACCTCCATGTGGTCTTCTGGTGTTCTAGTGCCAATTGGCATATGTCAAGTTGTATTAGCACATCCTCCAACTTTTTGACACTGGTTTTTAATATGCAGTGAAGGAGGATTCCTAGGTATACTGCAACGTGAATTCTTTGCAAGGTATATTTTTCCAAGAACATGCACAATTTTTTGAAGACTTGAACTAACCTATTAATATAGGATGTTTGATTGAATTTGAAGAGGGTTTGGGGGCGCCCAACTTGTATCAGCCCCCCATGCCTTGGCAAACAAAATTAATAAAGGTTTAAATGTGTTCACAAGGACTGCATCCCCAACTTTATTTGATAGTGCCTTAAATACTTCATTAAAAATTGAAGATTTCAAATATTCATTTCCCATTTGAAATTTGGTTTTTATTAAATTCTTTTCATATTTGTTGATGTTTGTGAAGGGGAATCTTTGAATGCTTTTGTATATGTATTCATCAAAGTTCAGTTTGATACCCCTGCAAATTTCATTCATTTCTTTGATTTTGATATTTGATCCTAGTTCACATGCTTTCCTTATCCATGGTGAGCACCCCGCAGGTGGTGAATATTCCCTATCTTGAGCTTCAATATTAAAAAATTATTCATATTCTGTTAAATTATTTTATTTATTTGGTTTTTATTTATTTGTTTTACAGGGGCCACCAGTGACTGGTAACCCCTGTAAAACCAACTTGGCATATAAGCTGCCACTTCCGCAACCTCATCCCCATTCCTAGTGATGACTAAAATAAATATAAGTAAAACATAAAAAGACTTACTATTTGTTTCCCCTGTGGCCCCCTCAGCCACAGGCGCCACTTTGGCAAATTTCATGAGTGTTGGCTGCTCTTAATTAATTTTCCTAGGCTTAATTTTTCTTATATTTCTTGCAACTTGTGTTTTTTTTGGTTTTCATTTGATAAAATTTCTGTATTTCTTGAAGCGCTCCTGCTTCTTAACTGAGTTTTGTTTTTGTATGATTCCATTTGGTTGGTTCCATCTTCATTTGTATTGATTTCCTTTTAAATTTCATTTCCTTCAATTAGTTTGATTTTTTTAGTATTTTTCTATTGGTTTTTGCAAATTCCCACAAGTTGTAACTTTCATCTTTGAAATCTAACCACTTGAGTATTTTCCTTTTGAAGATTTAAAATTATTTCCTTGTGTTCTTCATTAAATATTGATAAGGAGCGCCTTTTGGGGAAGCTTCAAATATGGAATTAAGAAAAAAGAGAAGTATATTTTATTGGATAATACTTTAGACTTATATAGACTTGGCTGTGGCAGGGATTTAGTTGGATCAAACCTAGGGGTTGGACATGTGCTAGATGGGTTTGAGCCACTGGATACTTGGACAGTCAGGTGATATTGCTTGGTTACCATTCTTGGTATGTCAAACGGTATATTGGAAAGGGGCTAAATTGGGCGATGGCTGGACGTTAAGTAGGTTAGCAGTAGCCAGAATGCTTGTACATCCAGACCCTTGACACTATTGTTCCCAGGCTATTTTTTGCAATTTCCTTTTGCTGGACCAAGGCTCTTCCCTCATTTCCCAGTTGATTTACCACAATTGTC
>QTSX02004662.1:0-29941 GCA_014839935.2 Entomophthora muscae | reverse complement strand
TTTCTCTTCACTGGGTATCTTGAGGAGCGGTGAGCCCCTTTCCCAGAGCGGGGAATATCTGGCCTATGAGCCGTGCTCTCCATGCTGTATATAAGTGGTAGACAGAGCCAATTGTTGTGGTAACTCTTGAGCTTTCTCTTAACTTGTCCTTATAGTTGTCCTATGGATATTAGTGGCAATGTGGGGACTAAGCTTTGCTAGCTATAGCTTGATATGGTTATGTTTAAAGCCCAAGCTTTCTCACCTGTCATGCTGAAGCCTCATTATGATGAAGCAAGAAGATAACATGTAAGAGGCTGAAGGTTCTGGGTTCAAAAAACTAGTCCAGGACTAGTTCTTCGGGGATGATTAAGGGTACTGTACATTAAGGCCTTGGGATTATCAAAAGTAAGTAGGGCTTGATCAGTTATCAAAAACTAGAAGGAGCATGAAGCCAAATAAGAAAAAAGGCTATAAAGAAATATATCTTATTAAAAATAGCATGAATAGCCATAAAGGTAGTATATGACCTATTTACCCAGATCGATGAGAACAGGATATGTGGATCAGAGAGGTAGCAAAGTTCACTCAAGATGAACCTCACTCCTTTTACTGCCTTCAAAAAGACATATCAACATGATTAAATAAGAGTCAAGAAACAGGGGGTTTGCTATTTTCATTGGATACATCTCAATTAATATCGAGTGGATGGCAAAAATCACAGTACCCCTCTAGATTAAGCACAAGGGGATGTTACTATTGTAGGAACTTTGCATAAATATGGGAGAAATATACCAACTGCAGAGGAGTCTGATGCTATACCCAGCTCCACAATGAAATGTGGCAGCTAAATGCAATATTTCTAGGCTCTCCACTGGCATAATGATGTGCTCTTCATCCATATAGTACCAACAGGCCTAAAAGGTTTTACCAAACCCCCATAAGAATTAGAGAACTAGGCCCACACTACTGATGGGCACTTTTTTCTGGCCTTCCCAACTAAGTACAGAAAACTTCTCCCTCTACCACACCCCCTCTTTCTGAAACCCCTCTGATTAGACTGGACTATCTCTTGGATCTGTTAAGAGACCACTGAATTTAACTGCCTCAGGTCAATTACGTAACCTCCATAAATGATGGGCCATCAGCATCATTTAAGATAACCCAAGGTTTTACAAACCAAAGATGAGTGGAATCAGCATGGAAAGATGGACTTTAAAACTTTACACAAGGCTTCTGTCAGGGATCCACTCATCAGGGAGCTTCTCTCCAATAGAGTGGAGAAGAGCTCCCAAGGTAAACTTAACTAGAGTAGAGCCTACTGGGATTCCTATCATTGTTGTATGGAGTAGATGACTTAGTAATGAAAATCTTCCCAAGAAGGGTGTGAAGCAATTCAACAAGTAATATACCCTGATGTATTCCAAGACCAACCAAGGTCTCTTAAGATGTATGATTGGAGGGAAGCAAGCAGTTTCAACATAGGGAGCATGGCGGCGGTGTGGACCGAATTGGTACCAAATGGAGTCTTCAGATTTATCAATGGGAGCTGGTTCTGGAGTTTCAAATTCCACATTTGCCTGGCTATACCCTATTAATACACAGAAAATCCACACAAGGAGGGGGCTTCATGTTGTTGGGGATGGACTCAATTATCTACTAGTCAGCCAGAGCTTGAAAATATAGGCTTTGTTTGAGATTGTTTGAAAGGAATAATATTGTTGGAGCAATTTTCTCAGGAGGGAATAGTCAGCTTAAATACTGAGTGAAGATGGGGGAGGAACATAAGCGTTACCAATGTTTCCTGCAATAGTTGGCGAAGAAGTATTGCCTTGCAGGACTTCAGCAAGCTGCAGCCTGAAATTTAAGAAGTGAGGTTGGTTTTTACATGTGGCCTGCAATTAGATACCTTACTTTGATCTGAGGTGGTTTCCTGGGTTGGATGTGAACTATTTTCTCGGCTTGGCTGAGTTTCTTGATCTGACTGGTAGTTTGGGGCCCCTGGATGTTCATTGGATTGTTTGGTGCATTTAATTTTCCTCTGATTGGCTTGCTTTGATAATTTAATGCTTTTGGAGCTATTAATCATTAATTTAATGGTATTTGTGTTGCCAGCATGATTGATATAGCACTAGAAAGCTTGATTTGATTTAGAATTTATATTTAGATTGAATTTTTTGCTTTTGCTTTGGTTTTTGCTTTGATAATCATTAATAAGTTTGTTTAAACGTTTCAAACATGTTTCCAAGTTGTTTTTGTTAATTAATTCATTAACAATTGCTGTTTCTGCTTCTGCATTTAAAAATGCAGTTTCTTTATTGATTTTCTTGGATCCAATAATTGCAGCTAATTGTTTTGGGGATTTTTCCTTTGTGAAAGGAATGTATTCATTACAGTCTATTTCTAAAGATGGAAATTAATCTGTTTGTCTTCATTGTTCTGCGCAACTTGCTCACACCACTCATGCTTGTGGAGAGTAATCCTAATGTCCTTGTATTGTTTTGTGGTAAACCCCAGCAATATATAATCAACTTATATATCTCTAATAAAAAAGTTCAATTCAAATTTATGTCTTTGTGTTTTCAAGTAATTTACCACCTCTCTCTAGCCACAACTAGTAGAGATTTATTATTCAGGGCCACAAGTTAATTGTATCACCTTGCCTGCCAACTAATCAAGAGTTAGTAAAAATCCAATCCTAAGGTTAGGATTTCCTGTTGTGTGTCTGTGCCACGCCTCAGAACACAACAATCCAGATTGGGGAGGGGATTCAGTACCTTGGGGGAAGGTTGTGGTAAAGACAGGAGCAAATGATTTGTGAAAGATATCAGTTTGGTATCCTTCTGAGTTTTGGAAGGGGAATCATATATGTTCAATTCCTGGAAGGTGGGTAAATCCTTGGGATAAAGACCTATTCTGTTAGGGATCCAACCTGTGCAGGGCTCCTGAGGACTCACAGGCAGACGGCCCGCGGGCCCAGCAGGGAGAGCCCACCACGGGATTGGGGCTAACTTTACGATATAAGATAAAGATTTTCCAAGGACTGCCCAAGGTCCGCTCATAGGCACCATGGAATCAACCAATCCAGTGAAGGTGATATACATCACCCCAAATACTTGGGTGGAAGTGGATTCATTAGTGGCAACGGATTATTGCAGGCGGTTGGGCCGCGGGGTGAGGGGCAGTGTCATTGGAACCAAATATGCGGGCCAGAAATTATACTTGTCTAGGAATAACAGAGGGGGCCGGATAATTTTGGTGCCTTCTCTATAAAGGACTTCCGTCTCTCTAGTTCTAGCTTCAGGGTCGTGGATTAGGATCTCCTCCAGAGTAAACTCTGAATACGCTAGGTTGGGTGAGTACTCAGTAAAATGTACTGGGCCGAAGGGAGCTCCTGGTGGACAGTAAAGTTCAGGCGGCTGGTCCGCAGTTTCTTGGGGTAGGTGAGCACGGGATGCGGAGCCGCGAGGAGTAGACTGTAAATGAAGTAGAATTAATAACAAGTATGGTATGATCTGGTTGAACCAAAGGTTCATGTCACTTTAATGCAAGAATGGCAATGGGCATCTTCCTGGCAGCCCAGGGTATAAGTATGCCCATCTGTCATGGTAAAACTTTCACAAATTTCCTTGGCCTGGGTCTTTCTGTTCACCAGGTCTTCCCAGTCTTTGGTGACATCAATTGCGGGGGTTATTTCATTGGCTGGTTTGAACTGAGAATGCTCAAATTCCCTAGTCAGGTTGTGGGATTGGCCGTCTCTGGGTGGCCCACGTTCTATGGGAAAATTCTCTGTTTCCCCTTCTGTGTGGGCCCAAGTTATTTTGGGATCTGTGGCTGGACCCGCCCGTTGATTGGTTGTTTTAACAGGAACCTTTAGTGTGGGGAGTATTGGCGTAGGTACATTTGGTTCATCAAGCTTCAAAGGATTTTCTGAAGTCAAATCCTGTTCTGGTTCAAGCCCAAAAAACTGCGGGTGGCCGGGCAGCTGGCCCTGCGGGCTGGCAGCCGCAAGATGCCAGGGTTTGAGTTTTGCAGTTGAGGCTTTTCAATAAGCATAGTTGATAAGAGTTTGTCACTTGTGACATCATCCCCTTCTCTCCTGGTGCCCTCCTCCTTCCTGGTTCCCTTTTCCAGGTATTGCTGTATGGCTTCTTGTGCGTTAGGTAGGTTGGAGACCGGTTCCCAGGTGCTTTCTTTGGGGGGGTAACCTACCCATTTGACGTAGTACTGTGGGGTCTTGTAGTGGAGGCGGTGTCAATGGATGTACTCTACTTTGTATTTGGTTGAGCGCCCCTCTTGGATGGGTGGAGGGTTGGTCTTTATCTTCTGGTGGGGGAGGGCGGTTCCTTCTTTCTTGAATAGCAGTGATCTGTGGAAGACATTGTGGATTTTCCAAGTAGGCGGCAGCTCTAGTTTGTACGCCACTTCTCCTATTTGCTTTACAATCTTGTAAGGGCCACAGCGGCAGTGGGCTAGCTTTCTACTGGATACGTGTAGGGGAACGTTCTGTGAGTTGAGGTAAACTTCATTGCCTATTTCCAGAGATTTCCCGGGGACTCTTTTCTTGTTGGCAAACACTTTGTAGGTCTTAACGGCGCAGGTCAAGTTCCTTAGACAGGTTTCCTGGGTGGTATGTATTTGTTCAATACAAGTTTGTCCTGTTGTGTTCTGTTTCTTACTGCCAATGCTAGGGTCCCATGATGGATCAAACCCATAATTGGCCTTGAACGGAGACATCCCAGTGGAGGCTTAGTCTTTACTGTTGTATGTGAACTGGGCCATGGGAAGCATCTTGGCCCAATTGTTCTGTTCAGTGTTGGCATAGCATTGGAGGTATTGTTCCAGGATTTGGTTGACCCATTCAGTTTGTCCATCTGTCTGCGGGTGGTAGGAGGTTGACACACAAACGTTTTATTCCAAGGTCCTTCATCACTTGGGTCCAGTAATGGGAGGTAAACTGGGGTCCTCTAACAGTGATGATTTCTTCTAGAATGCTGTGTTGTGTCAAGATGCGGTTGTGGAAGTGTCTGGCAGTCTCAGTTGCCGTGCAGTGGGTAGTGGTTGGAACAAAGTAGGCCATTTTAGTGAAACAGTTGACCATGACCAGGATTGCATCAAAGGATTTTGAAGGGGGGAGCTCTACTATGTAGTCCATTGACACTGACTTCCAGGGGCCAGCAGGGATGTCCAGAGGTCTCAGTAATTCTTCTGGCTTAGAGCGACACGTCTTGGTTCTTCCGCAGGTTTCACAGCCATTGATGTAGGCCGCTACTTCTTTGTCCATGCCCGGCCATGCATAGTTCCACTTGATACTTGAGAGGGATTTGTGTCTACCTGGGTGGCCGGCCATCTCTGAATTGTGGTGGTCAATCAATACATTTGTTTGGGTTGGGCCTTTGGGTACATAGATCCTGTTATGGAGCAGCAGGGTAATACCTTTCAGGGAGTACCCTTTCTTTGAGTGATGGCAATCCAGGTCCTTTGTCAGGGCTTCGACTAGCTCGGCTGAGTAGGCGTCCTGTTTCTGGGCTTTTATCACATTGGGTTTGCTGGCGGCAATCTTTAAGGACTTCAGATGTATCCCTAGGCTGGTGGGGTCTAATAGTGTGTGGGTGTTGCAGTCCTTGATTTCTGTAGAGGAGGGGGTCAGGTCAGCTCTCCTTCTCAAGGCGTCTGGTACTACAATAACCTTTCCTGGCTTGTAGTCTATGGTCAAGGTATAGTTGGCTAGTTCCAAGGCCCATCTTGCTTGACGTTGGTTCAGCTGGCGTGGTTTGAAGAAGTAGACTAAGTTCTTGTGGTCTGTCAGAACCTTTACCGGATGTTCAGCACTGCAAAAATACTTGCGCCATTGCTTCAATGTCTTCATTATAGCTAACATCTACTTGTCATATATTGGGTAGTTCCCTTCAGCTGATAGCATTTTCTTGGAGTATTTGTGTTCTGAGGCAAAACACAGACACACAACGGGGAATCCTAACCTTAGGATTGGATTCATACTAAGTCTTGGTTAGATGACAGGGAAGGCAATAGTGTTTACCTTGCGGCCCTGGATGAATAATCTCTACTAGGCGTGGCTAGAGAGAGACACAGAAGTACAGAAGACACAAAGACAAAAATGTGAATAGAACTTAATTTTTATTGGTGAATATGAAATGGAATATATAGTGGTTAGGAATACCACAAAACACTACCAGGATGGTAGGATCACTTGCCACAAGCATGAGTGGGGCGAGTGAGTTGCGCAGAGTCAGGAAACCAAACAATCATATTTCCTGAAGCAGAAGCCAGTTCATTTTG
The DNA here is from genome assembly GCA_014839935.2 of Entomophthora muscae. Taxonomy (NCBI): domain Eukaryota; kingdom Fungi; phylum Entomophthoromycota; class Entomophthoromycetes; order Entomophthorales; family Entomophthoraceae; genus Entomophthora; species Entomophthora muscae. Next base: position 23,662 of record QTSX02004662.1, on the reverse strand, counting down.
AGAGTCAAAAGTGAAAGCAAGAGATTCATCTTTGAAATGGCCCAACAAAGGCAAAATCAAAACATGGTGAATGCCGTTATTCACAACATTGCCCCCCTCTAGATTGGCCTTTGGGGGGTGATACTTGCGGAGGAACTTGGTGTGTACGCGAGCAAAAGGGCGACCACTGGAGAGGAGCTTTACAGTGTACTCAGATCCTTGCTTGAAAGTCACCTCTAAAGGACCAATCCACAGGGAGTCTAGTTTGTGTGCGCGTCCATCCACACAGTGTTGATAGTATAGGACATGGTCACCAACAGCAAACTCAGGCAAGGGGGAGCGCCCAGCGTTGTCAGGAGAGAGCTCGAGCATCTTAGTCTTATAGGCGGAAGTGTAGGCAGTGGCCTGTATATCAATGATGTGGTTGACTAAGTCTTTGATGTGGTTGTCAGGGTTCATGGCCTTATCAGAGGAGAGTAGGGGAACCCCCAAGAGCAACAGAGTGGTGGCTTTACGCTCATACAACATGGCAAAGGGGGAGTACCCTGTGACCCAATGCTTGCTCAGACAATAGGCAAAGAGTTCAGCAGGTAAGTATAGATCCCAATTGGCAGCTTCAGAGTAGGTGAGTTTCCTCATGATAGAAACCAGTGTCAAGTTGGCACGTTCAACTGCTCCATTAGTAGAAGGATTATAGGGGGCAGAGAAAGACTGATGAGTTCCTAGAGCTTCAACAACAGAGGTTACAAGTTTGGCATTGAAGTTGGTCCCGTTGTCTGATAACAGCACTTGAGGACAGCCATGGCAGTAGAAAACATCCTGCAGCAGGAAGGCAGCAGTAGTCTTAGCAGTGATGTCTTTAGTAGGGCGAGCTTCTACCCACTTGCTGAAGTGGTCAACGGCAATCAGGATAAAGCGGCATCCGGAGCGTGAGCGGGGGAGAGGACCTACAGCATCAATGCTGACAGTGTGAAAGGCATGTTGAGGGGGACCAATTTAAACTCATGGGAAGCAGCTCGGGGCCTCTGAAGTTGGCAGTCATGGCAACTAGCTATGACATCTGGGATCAACAGGCAAAGATTCTCCCAGAAGTAATTCTTCTGAAGCCAGTCAAAGGTCTTGGCAATGCCTCCATGGCCAGTTTCTTTATGAGCTTGTGACACCAAGGAGAGGCAAAGACTGGGGTGCACATATGGCAGGTATTGACCCCGCACCTTCTTGAAGAGTTGGTTGTCACGTATGAGGGTGTCTTCAGACAATTTGGGCAGGGCAAGTCAAACCTCTTCTGTCTCACTTTCCCAGGAAGAAGGGTAGCCAATTAGCTTGTACAGGCGGTCTGCCTCCGCAGGATGTAGGGCAAGGATGGGCATTTGGGACAACCCATTGGCGTTCTGATGTTGAATCCTGGGGCAATGAAGCACAGTGAAATCATAACTTGCAGGCAGAGAGCCCATCTAGCTAAGCGTCCTTCAGGCTCCTTAAGTTGTTGTAATCATTTGAGCAAAGCGTGGTCAGTGATGACAGTGAAATGGGTACCATACACGTAGTGGCGGAATTGTTTGACTGCATGCAGCACAGTGAGGCACTCCTTCTCTGTAACGCTATAATTCTTTTCATGTTTATTCAGCACACGGGAAGTATAGGCTACAGGGTGGTCCACACCTTCATTGTTGAGATGAGCCAAGATAGCCCCAATAGCAAGGTCACTAGCATCAGTGTACAAGATGAATTCCTTATCGTAATTGGGGTACACTAAAATTGGTGCTTCTTTGAGTTTCTGCTTTAGAGTCTTGAAGGCTTGCTGTTGGCTGATAGTCCATTCAAAAGGGAAATTACGCAATAGTTAGACCAGAGGTTTGCTAGTATCAGCAAAGTCAGGAATGAATTGTCTATAGTAACCCATCATTCCCAGAAAGACTTGTACTTCTCGGAGCTTGGTGGGTGGAAGCATTTTGTCTATGGCTTCAACCTTCTTGGCCATTGGACAAATTCCCGTTTGGGTTACTTCATGGCCCAGGAATTCAAGGCGCTCTTTGAAGAAAGCACACTTAGAGGGCTTTAACTTGAGGCCAGCTTCTTGGATCTTTATGAACACCTCTTTAAGATGGGCTAGGTGATATGTGAAAGTTGCGCTGAAGACTGTTATATCATCTAGGTAGACTAAGACACACGACAACTTCAAATCACACAGGATGGAATCCATGGCCCTCTGGAAAGTTGCCGGGGCATTACAGAGCCCTTGCGGCATGCAGGTAGGTTCAAACAATCCTTCTGATGTGATGAGGGCAGCCTTCTGACAGTCTTCAGGAGAGAGGTCAACTTGCCAGTAGCCTGACGCAAAATCCATGGCAGAAAAAAACTTAGAACCTCCAAGGCGTCAAAGGGCGTCATCAATGCACGGTAAGGGATAGGAATCTTTCTTGGTTAGAGAATTCAACCTTCAATAGTCCATCACAATCCGGTGTCCTCCATCCTTTTTCTTTAAGATGAGCAGAGGAGAAGCCCAGGGGCTTTGAGAGGGAGCTAGCAGTCCAGCATCCAGTAGGTGTTTGAGCTCCTTAGAAACCTGCACATCTTCCACTTGGCTGCAGCGGTATGGCTTGGCACAAAAGGGGGGAGCATCTCCTTTGTCAATCTGATGAATCACACCTTTGGCTAGCCCATAATCAGTACTATCTTTAGCAAAGATGTCTGAGAACTGGTCTAGTAAATCAAGCACCTCTTTCTGTTGAACCGGGGACAACTGAGGGAAGTCTTGGGCAGTGAACAGAGATAGGACTTGAGGCTTGTCTTTGGGTAGGTTAAAGTCTTGAAATGTTCCAAAAGGGTGAAGAGACAAGACGTCAGGAGCATTTAACAACTTTCTTTAACCAACAACCTGTCCTCTGGATACTGTCATAGGAAGCACAGTAAGGTTGGCAACTAGTATTTGAATGGGATCCTTGTGGGAAACGTCCAGAATTCCAGGACAAAGGTAAGGCTCGTTACACCCCAGCAAAGGAGGGGAGTACAGCTCTAAGAAAGTATGTTCAGGTAGTTCATATGATTTCTGGGAGTCTATGATAGCCTGAGAGCCTGGGGGGATGGTGATAGCAGACGTGGCCATGAGATGGATTCCCTCAGTTGCAGGACAAGCCATGGGAGGACACTTCATGTTGGTGGAATGGGTTTGGTATTTTAGGGTGAAAACTCCAGTGGGGTACTCCAGAGTACATGTCTTCAAACGTTTACCGGGAACTTTGATTGGCTCTTCAAAGATCAGAGGGACTTTGTACCCTAGGATAGAAAGATAACCATCCTTTAGGTTGATGATCCCATTATATTCCCGGAGGAACTGGGTACCAACCAAAAGGTCATATCTCTCATTTTCTAGAACAACAGCCGGCGCAGCCAACAGGATTTTACCAAATCACATTGGTAAGGCAGAGTACACACCAATGGCGCAAGTCATGGAGAGACCAGCGGTGCCATAGGATTGATGGTAGTTGATATCAGGGCCCAGCTTAAGTTTCTTCTCCAATTTAGAAGAAACAACATTGACAGGAGAACCGGTGTCCAGGACGGCTTTGATCTTCACCTTCTGGATAGATATCTCTACTTGGGTGGTGGTGCGTCCAAAGGGTGGCAGAACAGCCAAGATATCCTGTGCCTCAGCTAGTTCCTTGTCCCATTTCTCAATCATGCATCATAGTCCCGGAAACTCCTTATATACAGTTTGAAGGGGGAGTGAGACAGATACATTCTTGAAAACAGTGTCTGCAACTTCAGCGGCTTCCTCTGATGATTCCACTAATACAGGGGACCGTTTTGCCTGAGTAAGATAGGGGTGGGAGACAACTGCTTTGGCCTCAGACAAGGGCTTGGTGGTAGTTGTAGTCTTTCCAGATTGTAGCTTGTAGGGAACGGCAATAGTCTCAGGGACGGCAAAAACAGAATACCTGTATGCATCATGGTCTTCAACATCAGATTCATCCACATCAGAATCGTCAGAAATGTCATGGAACAGGAGGAGGATAGGAGGAGCTTCATCATCAACAGGCTCAGAGTCAGTAGCAGGCGGGGGTATAGGAGGAGACTGGGAAGAATTGTCAACTGAGAGCGTCTCTGCCTCTAGGTTGACTGTTCTTTTCCCAACTGATCCTTGGGATCAGCTCCTTCAATCCGCGGATTGGTGCAGACGCGAGAGTGGTGGCCTATCTGACCACAGTTGTGGCAACCTTGACGTTGAGGAGGATTTTGGGAGTTCATAGTGAGGATACAAGGGCCGCAAGAAGAGGAGCTAGAGTTGGAAGCGGCACAACTTTCTCAAACAACTGCCCCAGAATGGGTAAGATGCATATCTTGGAGCAGTGTCTTTATACTTTTCATGGAGGACAGCATAGCCTTGTGGGCCTTGAAATGGAGGCATAGCAGTTGATTCACCTTGAGGGCCTGGGTGCAGGCCATATACGCTTCATACGCCGTCAATTGTCTGCTTGTTATTAACTGTTGTCCCTCCATGTAAAATATGTTGGTGAATTCAGCTAATGTCTCCTTGGGCTTGAAGGATATGTGCATGAAAGCATCCTTTTTCACCTCCAGGCTGAGATCACTATCAAACTTGTCAAACAGGAGCTGTTTTATGTCCTCCCAGGTCTTCATGGAGGGCAGCTCTGGTACAACTACCTCTTGACAGGTTGGGTGTAGGCAAGTCAGAATATGTTCTTTCTTAACTTCATCTGATGCTTGTCTCATAGCAGTCTTGTAAATAGTTAAGCAGGCTGCAATAGTCAAGGTTTTAGGATCAAAGACTTGCTTAAAAGTAGGCTTGAAGTGGTCCTCGGGAGTTGGACCACCATTGTTGATATTGAGTACATTTATGCACAGGGAGAACTCAGCTTCAGATTTGGAGGGGGGTTGTCTAGCCCATAGTTGTCAAACAATTTCTTCAAGGGTTGTCAGAGTCTTGGTGATTCTGGCACCCGTAGTGTTGGCTAGAGCGGTCTGTTGTTCAGTAACATCTAGGCGTTGTCCTTGAGTAGTGACAACTGTGGAGAGCTCAGCCAGTCACAAAGTAAGAGATGGCCCCACTGATAGGCAAGGGGCAAATCTGTTGTTTACTGAATTGATCAACTCACTCATCTCCTGTACGTCCCTGTCCAACTCAGTCTGGTCTCGTTTAAAATCATCCACCTCATTAGCTAGGGCAATCAACTCTCTGGCACAGTGGATTTGAGGAGCCCCCGCCAAACCAGGACAACAGCCATCCTCCTTGTTAACCCCGAGTGGACTAGCAGCAGCCGTTACTATCTCACGTAAAGCAGCAACTTCTTGCTGTAGTTCAGCAACCTGAGCAGTCAGCGCAAGAACCTGGGGATCAGGTTGAGGCATTTCAGTAGGACTTCCTTGGCTACAAGTGGAAGCACATAATTCCCAGATGGCTTCCCAGATTTTATGCTCTCTGTCCACCAGATCATCAGCAGGAGGAGAAAGCAGAACATCAGGTTTGGGAGTGGACAGCTCATTCACCTGACTCTGAAGTTTGGCAATAGCTGCGGCAGTGGTAGCTCTCTCTTGATCAAATTCCGCACCAAGCTCATTTAGATCTTGGGCGGCAAGGTCAGCTACCTGTTGCAATTGCTCAAAGGAATAGACACTGAATGCATTGAGCTGTTGCACTAGGTGCTCAAAGTTGGAGAGATAAGCGTTTAGGATGGAGTCTACTTGAGTTTGCCAGGGTTGTTCTAACTGGTGAAACTCATGTAGTTGCTCCCTAACGTACTCAGGGATAGACTGGCGCATTTGCTCAATGGAATTGACTAGACGTGTTTGAGAAGTGACCAAATCACACTGATTATCAGATATCAGGGAGAACAGGGAATGAATCCATTGTTGATAGGCAGCAAACTGGTCCCAATGATGGGTAACAGCTGCTTGTAGAGACGAGATTTCTTGAATGTGGAGTCCCAACACCATCTGGTGGTGGGCCAAGGCAGGCTGTACAAAGGATGACAGCAGATAATCAGCGGAGCCAGCCGCTGAGAGGAGATGTTGTGGAAACTGAGGGGCCACAATTAACTCATAGTATTTGGCACAGCTAAACTGTAACTGAAGGCAAGGGATGGCCCTGTCCCAAGCTATCCCAAGGGCTACCGCCATGACTTGTTCCAAGTCAGGGGTACCCATAGGGTAAGCAGCTAAGCAGGGACCATTCCCAAGGTTCAGTACAGTAGGGACAATAGGCGGGTCAGCAATGTCTTCCTCAATAGGAGGGCTGGTAATTTCAGACAAGGTCAACTCCCAAATAGGCGGAGGTAAGGGACCTGCAAACGTAGATGCAAAAGGGATAACCAAGGGGCTTACAGCCCCTGTAGTGAGCACTATTTTTGTTGTGTTCTGAGGCGCGGCACAGACACACAACAGGGAAGCCTAACCTTAGGATTGGATTTGTACTAAGTCTTGGTTAGATGACAGGGAAGGCAATAGTGTTTACCTTGCGGCCCTGGATGAATAATCTCTACTAGGCGTGGCTAGAGAGAGGCGCAGAAGTACAGAAGACACAAAGACAAAAATGTGAATAGAACTTAATTTTTATTGATGAATATGAAATGGATTATATAGTGGTTAGGAATACCACAAAACACTACCAGGACGGTAGGATCACTTGCCACAAGCATGAGTGGGGCGAGTGAGTTGTGCAGAGTCAGGAAACCAAACAATCATATTTCCTGAAACGGAAACCAGTTCATTTCAAGATTCAAAAGCAAAAGCAAGAGATTCATCTTCAAAATGGCCCAACAAAGGCAAAATTGAAACATAGTGAATGCCGTTATTAACGACAGAGTAATATGCTACAGGATGTAGCATACCATCCCCTCCCTCCTGAAGAAGGACCCCACCCACTGCAAAGTTGGACGCATCTGTCTCCAGCACAAAAGGTTTAGCAGGGTCAGGCATGGAAAAGACCAGGGCAGAGATGAAGGCAAGCTTCAGGGTCTCAAAGGCAGTAGTGCATTCTGGGGTCCAGACAAAGGTGACCTTGTCAGAGCACAGGTGGGTCAGGGGCAGGGTGATGTGAGAAATTTTTTGAATGAAATCCCTGCAATAATTTACCAGGCCCAAAAGCTTCTCACATCTTTTCTGCATTTAGGTACTGGCCAGGCTGTTACAGCTTCTACTTTGTCCTGAGCCATTGCAAACCCACAAGTCTTTACCACATATCCCAGAAATTCAACTTCAGATTGAAAGAATTCACATTTCTTCAGCTTGGCGTGTAGGTTGGCCTGTGAGAGTTTCTCCAGTATTTGGTCAAGGTGTTGGAGGTGTTCCTCATATAATTTGCTGTATATGAGGATATCATCCAAATACACCACACAGAACTGGTTAAGGTACTTGCCAAGGACAGAGTTGATCATTCTTTGGAAAGTGCTGGGGGCATTGCACAACCCAAACAGCATGACCAAGTACTCATACAACCCATATCTAGTTTGAAGGCTGTCTTGTATTTGTCCCCTTCTTTGATTCTGATCTGTTTGAAGGCATCTCTCAGGTCAATTTTTGAATATACCTGGGCTCCCATCAGTACATCACAAAGGTTTTCAGCGTTGGGGATGGGGTAGCGGTTCTTTACAGTGATATTGTTCAGTTTCTGGTAGTTTATGCAGGGACACATCCTGCCATCTTTCTTCCCTACAAACAGCATGGGAAAAGAGCAAGGGCTTTTTGACACCCAGATGAACCCTTTTTTGTCATGTCCTCCAAGTATGTCTTCAGTGCTGCTTGTTCACGGTGATTGCAGCTGTATATGGGGCCGTGATGTGGTTGGGTTCCAGGTAACAGGTCAATGGCATGGTTGTAGATTGAGTGACTGGGAAGCTGGGTGGCTGCTTCCTCACTGAAGAAGTGGCTCCACTTCTCTAAGGAGGCAGGAAGACTTCTCACCCTGGGTTCCATTCTCAGGGTCAGGAGTGTGTTGGGTTCCTTACTGGTTGGGCCCAACTGGAACAGCACCACATCAAACAAATTGTCTCCCTTCAAGGCAACCGTTTGATTACAGAAGTTCAGAATAGCACTGTGTCTCTGGGACCAGGAGTCCCCTAGGATCAGGGGGTGAGGAAGCCCTTACAGGATGATGGGAAACGCTGGGTACAAGTTTTGCCCAATTTTCAGGGGCATTTGGTGGCGCGCCTGAAACCCAAGTTGTGGGAGCTGTTTCCCATGATTACCTTGACGCTTTTGCTGGTGGCCTCCAGTCCAAGGTCCTTGGCAAGGGTGGCATTGATAAAACTCTCCTCTGCTCTGGTATCAATGAAAGCTCTAACATTCTGGGATGTAGTGGATGTTCTTACTTTGACTTGGATAAATTTGTACAATTGAGTAGAGGTGTTTAATTGCGCCAAGGAAACTGAGGGGTTACTCTTCTTGGGGCAAGCCTTGGTGAGGTGTCCAGGTTTGTGGCAATAAAAGCACAAGCCTTCACGGTAGTGGGCTGTAGTTCATTGGGGGACATTCCTGGCCTGCCGGGTGTTGGGGCTCGGTTTGCGCGCTGAGTGGAAAAGGGAGTGCCTTCTTGGTTGAGGCTCAACCCTCTGTACAAGAGGAGTAATTCATCCAGACCAAGCGTAGGGTGGTGGTGCTTGAGGAGCTCCTTCAGGGCAGGGCAGGCTCCTTGGCAGTACAGGATAGCCAATAGCTTGTCCTTGAGTTGAGTTCTGGCTTTCAATTTCAGGAACTTGTTGGTGTAAGCTTGCAGCAAGCGTGGTCCTTGTTGGATGTCCAGTAAGATGATCAGGGTGTGGTGGCAGGTGTCTTGGTTGTTGCCTGTGGCCATCAGTTTTCTCTCAAATTGGGAGTAGTCTAGGCAGAACTCAACGTCCTTGGCAGTTGCTTTCCCAAACCAGTCTGGGGCATTGCCAGAGAGCATGGAAGCTACTCCAAGGACTTTCTCGGTGTTGTTGGAGTATGAGTTTGCATTGACTTGAAAATAGAGGCGGAGGACTGGCATCACTCTTCTGGCTTCTTCTAGGGTGAGCTTTCCTATATGGGGCATGTCTACCCGGGTTGTGGTCTGGTTTACTATAACGTTCTGCACCTGCAAGTTTGGGGTCTTGGTCTTCTCCTTGATGATCAGGGCGTCTTTCTGTTCTGGGCTGATTTGGTGTCAGGTCACTGAGGTGATCAGGTTGGTAGCTAACTTGTACACATAGTAAGCTGAAATCAATAAAATTAGCATACAAGATGCCCCAAGAGTTAACAACATCTTGGGGCCCAGGTTGCCGTGTTTGAGGTAGATCACCATAATATCAGGGATCCAACCTGTGCGGTGTTCCTGAGGACTCGCAGGCAGACGGCCCGCGGGCCCAGCAGGGAGAGCCCACCACAGGATTGGGGCTAACTTTACAATATAAGATAACAATTTTCCAAGGACTGCCCAAGGTCCGCTCATAGGCACCATGGAATCAACCAATCCAGTGAGGGTGATATACATCACCCCAAATACTTGGGTGGAAGTGGATTCATTAGTGGCAACGGATTATTGCAGGCGGTTGGGCCGCGGGGTGAGGGGCAGTGTCATTGGAACCAAATATGCAGGCCAGAAATTATACTTGTCTCAGAATAACAGAGGGGGCCAGATAATTTTGGTGCCTTCTCTATAAAGGACTTCCGTCTCTCTAGTTTTAGCTTCAGGGTCATGGATTAGGACCTCCTCCAGAGTAAACTCCAAATACGCTGGGTTGGGTGGGTACTCAGTAAAATGTACTGGGCCAAAGGGAGCTCCTAGTGGACGGTAAAGTTTGGGCGGCTGGTCCACGGTTTCTTGGGGTGGTGAGCACGGGGTGCGGAGCCGCAAGGAGTAGACTGTAAATGAAGTAGAAATAATAACAAGTATGATATGATCTGGTTGAACCAAAGGTTCATGTCACTTTAATGCAAGAATGGCAATGGGCATCTTCCTGGCAGCCCAGGGTATAAGTATGCCCATCTGTCATGGTAAAACTTTCACAAATTTCCTTGGCCTGGGTTTTTCTGTTCACCAGGTCTTCCCAGTCTTTGGTGGCATCAATTGCAGGGGTTATTTCATTGGCTGGTTTGAACTGAGAATGCTCAAATTCCCTAGTCAGGTTGTGGGATTAGTCGTCTCTGGGTGGCCCGCGTTCTATGGGAAAATTATCTGTTACCCTTCTGTGTGGGCTCGAGTTATTTTGGGATCTGTGGCTGGACCCGCCAGTTGATTGGTTGTTTTAACAGGAACCTTTAGTGTGGGGAGTATTGGCGTAGGTACATTTGATTCATCAAGCTTCAAAGGATTTTCTGAAGTCAAATCCTATTCTGGTTTGAGCCCAAAAAACTGCAGGCTGGCGGCCCGCAAAATGCCAGGGTTTAAGTTTCTCAGTTGAGGCTTTTTGATAAGCATAGTTGATAAGAGTTTGTCACTTGTGACATATTCATGCAGACTGGGCAAAGGAGTTCAGAGGAGAGGGGGCCTTAATCAGATGGTGAAAGAATTTCAGAGAAATACAGGGGTTGTCACTGAGTTTTTTTTGCTGAGAAGGAAAGTCTTGCCAAAATATCTGGGGAAGTAGATCATAGCAGGAGTGTGGGATTAGGCTGATTAACCACAGATGATCAGGCTAATCATTGCACGCAGATCTTTATCAGTTACACGCCATATTATCATTTGGTTATCACTTCATTAAGTGTTGTAATTATACGCTGTATAATCATAAGTCTATTATAATTGATATGGTAGTTATGTGCTGTGTAATTGTTGGTTTAACTTGATATATGTAACAATTATACACTGTATTATCAAATATCATCATTCCAATGTGTAGTGATTATAAACTGTATATGATTAGTTTATTATAATTGATGTAGCAATTATACACTGTATAAACATTAGCCAATACTGTAAATTCAGAACCTGAATGTAAAAATGCGGGATTGTCAAATCCTTGGTCCAAAATTTGAATCACTTTTGCGGGATGGCCTTTTTTAATTAAATTGATTTTTTTGAGTATTTATTTGAATATTTGAAAATGCGCAAACTCATAGACACTTTGCAAAGTTCAAGTTGAACTGCATATTTCCAGTGGACAAAATGAATCAACTGGAATCAGATTTGAAGAGTTCAAATCCATCAACCATTTTCATTAAGTTTACTATGTTTTTTGAAACTGCAGGATTGTCAAATCCAAGAACCAAATTTTAAATCACTTTTGAATGCCAATAGTAAACTCAGATATTAATTGCAGGAACTGGAATAAAAATTGAATGTACATTAAGCACACTAGGAAACACCAACCCAAATAAAGAAGCTCCACCATAACTAAAAGCAAACTAAAAATTCAATCTCAATAACCATGTTTAGACATAAAAAGTGATTAAACTTTAAAATCATCCAAAACTGGAAAGTATACAATATTATTCAGTTCAAATTATGGATATAGAAATTCTGTTACTATTCAAGGCTAACTCAAGAGAAAATAACTACTCACAACTAAACCAATAACTCTAAATAAATACATATTTAATCTAATATATATATTTTTTATTTTTATGGACCATCAATCACATTCCAAACCCGCTCCTGCACTAGCCTGCGGGGCAACCTGTTCACAAGGGCGTCCCAGAGGGTCCAAGAACAGACCCAGAACCCAACTTGAGGGGAGTCATGCCAATACACAGGCCTCCCAAGGTGTCAGTGCCAGCCAACTACCTCCCGCTTCCCAAGCCAGAACTACCAGCTTGAATCCCAGGCAGAAGCCACTCTCAAGGCCTGCCACAAAATTCTCCTACACCAGGGTCACCAGGAATAATGAGGTTACTTACACCTCCACCGTTTACCCAGTTGTCACCTGGCCCCTCACTCTTGATCCAAGAGTTGCTACTTCCTGCCCCCACGTCTTTGACACCACCTACAAGCCATTGGCCACCACTGAGGAACCATCTGCGCCTATTGTGTATTCAACCATTGACGGCACCACTGCAAGCAAGCATGATCCCACCTTCTACAAAAAGGTCCCTGTCCCCTGTGTCAAGCCTGGTAACCAGGATGCCGTGGTACCTGCCAAGGGCCGGCGTCGGTTGACGGATAGTGAGCGTGAAGCTCTCCTCAACTGCTTGAATGGGGGAATAGCGGTTTGGGATATTGCGTCCTGATTTGGTATCACGGCCAGATACATTGCCGGCATCAACACCAAGTATGGCAATACCAGGCAAATTGCTGAATCCACCAAGGCAAAAAGATAGCCCAAACTCCTTCAGCCTATTCACATTGACACAATCAAGCAGTGGGTAGCCAAGGATTGCCACCTGGACACACTTGCTGTCCAATCAATGCTTGCCACGGAGTTCAGGCTTTCTGTTTCCAAAACCCTTGCCTACAAAACAATGGTTGATTTGGGCTTCTTGTGGAAGGTGCTTGGAGTTTCTCCGTACAATAGGAACAGTGAAAAGACCATCAAGGATTGACACATTTATGCCAAGACATATCTGGCACTAAAGGAGACTGGGAATGTCCAGTTCTTCTATATCAACAAATTGTTGTTTTCCTCCTCACTCAGGTCTAGGCATGGGTGGGTTGAGAAGGGGTCCAAGGACAGCGTAGCTCATTGTGCAGCTGTCTGTTCCCAGACCTATTCCATGGTCGCGCTTCTTGGTCCTTGCAGGTTGGACCAGTATCAGATGATCAAAGGCTCCCATAACAGCGGGACCTTTCTCAATTTTCTCCGAGCGGTCAAGGAGTACCTGCGGATAAATTACAGCAGCACAACCAACGTTGTTGTGCTTGATAATGTCAGGCTCCACAAAGTGGATCTGGTTGTGTCTGAATTCCCCCCATCAACAAAAACAGCCACACCTCCAGCCACTAACTTACCAATTGTCCAATGGGACTTCTCTTCCTTCCGCCATATTCCCCATTCCTGAATCCAATCAAGGAGGTGTTTGGTTGGATCAAGAATAAGGTGAAACAAAGCCTTCCTCAGGACACTGAGGATCTATTCAATATTCTTTAGGTAAGCCAATTTGCAATGCCACCTGATGTGGTGGCGGCTTTTTACAAGCACTCAGAATCCTTCCTCCCTAAAGCCCTGGCCTCCGAGCCAATCAGATAAATGGGCGCTCCGGGTTTTATTTGTTTTTATTTTTATTTATTTTGTTTTTATTAGGACTCAAAAATTATTATTTATATATAATAATGTGGCGTTTGAATGTATTACAGACATTTAAGAATACATAGAAAAGGTAAGTAAAATTAATTATACTAGGTATGAAGAATATATTTATATTATAATGCACTGAATATTATATTGACTGTTGCGCTAACAAATGAATAAATTAAAAAAAGATAGAAATAAATTAGTTTATTTAAATAATTGTGAATTGTTGGTAGTACTTTGGCTTTTTTAAGCCACAAATTGGCCCTTGCATGTCATCATCTGATCCTTGTTATTTCAGTGCCACTATAGCCACACAAGACGACCACCAATGATTTTCATGTATTGCTTAATAATTAGTACTTAGGACGCAGGTCAAGTATATTGAATATGTTTACCAAATAACATTACAAGGGAAAGGTAATTCGAGTTCCAAACAATCATTTGTTTAGAACAATAGTGGAGCGGGCTGCATGATGCGGATAAATTAAATTCTTGATGTATATCTATGTGATAAATAAACCCATACTCAACAAGCTAATAAATAAAAACATTTTTAACTTATTTTTAATATTTGACCTGGGGTGCAACTTTAACTAATGTCTTGTAATATATTTAGATATATTAATATTATAATTTACATGCTAAAAGCTAAAATTAAAATTAAAATATTAAAAGAAAAATTATAATTATAAATTGAAAAAGTTAAATATTAAAGTTTAAATATTTGAAATTTAACTATTTTTATTAAATTGCAATTTATTCTAATATCAAAATATTTGATATTAAAAATTTTAATATTGTAATATGTATTATTAAAATTTTAATATTAAATTTTAGATACTAAATATTTTTAATATTTAAATATGTAATATTAAAAATTTTATAGTAAAATTTTAATAGTATTTATTTCAGTATTAAAAAATTTAGTATTAAAATATAAAAAGTAAAAAAATTAATTTGCAAGGGGAAAATATTTATTGGGGGATGCTAACTGCAAAGGGATGTGATTATTCTAGGGAATTATACCCTGAAATTAAATTTTCAGCTAATGCATCTAATTAGATCCACATACTCTTCTGTACGTGGTGGACAACCCTGGATGTGATTGCTAGAGGGGTGGCGCCCTGTACCCCGGTGGTTGCTGATTGTTTGATAAAAGGCAAGTGGGTGAGCAAATCAACTAGTAGGGTTTTTTTTTTGGGGGGGGGGAACATAGTACCTGTATAGCGTTGCCAATGCAAATGAGTCATACAGGACATGCTCAACAGTCCTATACCCCTGCGGTGTCTTCTGGCGTTTGAGTGCTACACAGCAAATGTCCATTTGAATAGGTACATCCTCCAACTTTTTGACGTTGGTTTTTAATATGCAGTGGAGAAGGATTCCCAGGTATACTGCAACATGGATTCTTTGCAAGGTATACTTTTCCAAGAACATGCATAATTTTTTGAATGTTTGCACTAACCTATTAATATAGGACGTTTGGTTGAACTTGAAGAGGGTTCTGGGGGCGCCTGACTTGAATCAGCCCCCCAGGCCTTGGCGAATGAAATAAATAAAGGTTTAAAATTATTCACAAGGACTGCATCCCCGAATTTATTTGATAGTGCCTTAAAAACTTCATTGAAAATTGCAGATTTCAAATATTCATTTCCTATTTGAAAGTAGGTTTTTATTAAATTCTTTTCATATTTGTTGATGTTTGTGAAGGGGATTGTTGAATGCTTTTGTATATGTATTCATCAAAGTTCAGTTTGATATCCCCGCAAATTTCATTCATTTCTTTGATTTTGATAGTTAATCCTAGTTCATATGCTTCCCTTATCCATGGCAAGCACCCCGCGGGTGGTGAATATTCCCTATCTTGAGCTTCAATATTAAAAAACATATTCATATTCTGTTGAACTATTTTATTTATTTGGTTTTATTTATTTGCTTTACAGGGGCCACCAGTGACTGGTAACCCCCGTAAAACCAACTTGGCGTATAAGCCGCCACTTCCGCGACCTCATCCCCATTCCTGGTGATGACTAAAATAAATATAAGTAAAACATAAAAAGACTTACTAATTGTTTCCACTGTGGTCCCCTCAGCCACAGGCGCCACTTTGGCAAACTTCATGAGCGTTGGATGCTCTTCATCAATTCTTCTAGGCTTAATTTTTCTTATATTTCTTGCTACTTGTGCTTCTTCTTGGTTTTCATTTGATAAAGCTCTGTATTTCTTGAAGCACTTCTACTTCTTGCTTGTGTTTCATTTATCATCTGTTTCCATTTGGTCAGTTTCCTCTTCATTGGTGTTAATTTCCTTTTGAATTTCTGTTCCTTTGATTAGTTTGATCTTATTATTTTCTTTGGCCCCCTGCCAGAACTCCCACAAATTGTAGGCTGTGAAGTTGAACTTTAGACTTGATAAAATTGTTCCCTGTAGATTAAGTAATTTTTCTTTATTATTTTCATCTATAATATTTCCCAATTTATCCAGAGCATCTTCTTTTGACTGGATTAGTGGCTGGCCCTTGTTACCCAGCTTTCCTGTCACTATTCCCCTGATATTTCTTTCTATCTCAACAACCTTTTGCAGGTGTGCTTCTAATTCATTGATCAAGTTATAGATTGTTGACATATTGTTTGAGTTCCATCAAAAAACAGGTTTTTATAGTACTATCTTCAACGCATACATATTTTTCATTATCATTAATAAATTAAAGAGAATAAACGTAAATATTGCATTAAAATATTGTAATTAGACGTCAACTCTTGATATTTTGATATTATGTGCATAAATCAATGCATTTTTTTTTAATAAAATTCACTGTAAACTAGGCCTTTTAATTACAATTTAAAATAAATTGACTGTGTTTATATTAGGGCCATTAACGCTTAGTACAAATATTGATATATAGTGCATTTTAAAGCCTGTATATTTACCTATTGGTAATAATTCTGTAAACTTTTCAGTCAGATTTTACGAGGTAATAATAATGTAATGTGTTAATAAATTACAGTTTACTGTCATTAATTGGTTGATTTTCTTTGCTGTGGCAATTGTGCATTTTCTGATATTTACGCACTAGTTACCAATTGGTTGGCTTCACATCCAATTGGATACTAGTGCGTAAATATCAGAAAATGCACAATTGCCACAGCAAAGAAAAACAGCCAATTAATGACAATAAACAGTAATCTGTTAATACATTACATTATTACCTTGCAAAATCCGACTGAAAAGTTTACAGAATTATTACCAATAGGTAAATATACAGTCTGTAAAATGCACTATGTATCAATATTTGTACTAAGCGTTAATGGCACTCTAATATAAACACAATCCATTTCATTAAATTATAAGTTGAAAAGGCCAAGTTTACAATGGATTTTATTAAACAAAATGCATTGAGTTATGCACATAATATCAAAATATCAAGAGTTGATGTCTAATTACAATATTTTAATCCAGTATTTATGTTTATTGTCTTTAATTTATTAATGATGATGAAAAATATGTATGCTCATAATTTCAAGCTATTCGTAAAATTACAACATTGTATTAATTATGGGAAATGTTGATAATGTAAAAAGAAAATATTATTAATTATGAATTGAAAGAGAGATATCAATTTTAATAAGTTGTCACAAAGAAAAGATTTATTTACTAATCAAAGGACGGGAAGGGGAGGGAATGGGCAGAATGAACATCATCTTCATCTGCGCCTGTGAAAGAGGCAGCATCAGAGATAGTGGGGAGGGAATGGGTGGTGGTTTGGGAGTCAGATTTGGAAGGAAGGTGGCTTGATGTGGGGTTGGGGAGGCAGGGTTTGTTGACTGGGAAGGGGCAGCAAGAGCTGATTGCTTCAATTGCTTGAATTCTTCTTCTGTCACATATACTGGCCTGAAAAAATGGATGGACTGGCGTGGGGGAAGACAGGGGTCCTTTCTGGACTTATCACTATCACTTGCATAGAAGATAATGAGATCAAATAAGTTCTAGACGGACACAGTAGGGAAAAGCTCATACCCCTTATCAATTTGGGTGCATAGTTTGTTGTAGGTGGCAGGCTTTAAGCGCCTGAGGGCGGAACAAAAATTGTAGAGACATACATATACAATATGCATGTTGGCGTAGTTGATGGGGTAGGACCAGCAGGTATGCCCTGCAGCCCTGATTTCTTGGGTAGCCCATTCCCACTGCTCCGTCTCTGCACTCAGCACAACTGTGTGCACGGTGTTTTGTGTGGCCCACTCCTACAGCATGCCCTTGAGCTCCATCTGGTAGGCATACCCATCTGTGGTGTTCAATATTGCCAAGTAATAATTGACGCCCAATGGGAAAACTGCCAATAAAACCCCAACAAACCAATACAATATTGGGCTACGCTTGTACACGTCAGACTGGATACACTTCTCTCCAAAGTCTTAGGTACTTGCAGATGTCTTAGCATACAACAGGAAGATTATGTCATTACGGGCCCTCATTGCCCTTCCTTTGATAAAATTAATAATAGTTGAATTGTAGGGATCAGTGTCCATTAAACTGGGGCCACTGAGAACTTGATTGGACAAGATTCTAGCAGTAACCACAACTCTGTGCATCCACAAATTCACCGTTCTTTTGTTGGTGAAGATGCTGTGGAGTCCCAACTGGAGACGTACCTGGACCAGGGGCATCCACAGATCACGTTCCATAATGTCCATCATAAGGGGATGGGCTATGTCACATTTGGTTGAATTACAGGCACTAGTCAGGGTCTTCTTGGTAGGGGGGCCACAGTTGGCATGGGCTTGCAGGGTTGCAGCCACAGTGGACTTTGCAAACCCTATTGCGGCCGCAATTTCCCCAAGGGACATAAGCTTCCCTTGCTTTTCAAACATTTTGAGAATAATCTCTGGAGTGATTAGTTTTCTTCTGCGTCTTGCAGGCTGGTTGGCTGGGGGAGGGATATGTCCATCTTGTGAACTAGCCAATGCCATCTGATTGGCTGTTTTGGGGTCCTGGGCTCTCTAGGTGACCCCATGGCTAAAATGGCTGGTTCCAGATGCCATTGCTGATAAGAGATTTGGGTTAGCAGCTGCCTGTGCGTGATGAGCAAACAGGGCCATGCTTGAGGACGCGGGAGAAAGAACAGACTCCTGGGTGGGGCTTGCAGAGGGGCCTGCGGGTTGGGAGTGGTCATAGACAGAGGCTTCACTGTTAAGAGACCCAGCGTAGCCCTGCATGATTTTGTCAAGGCCAGGGAACAGCTGATTGACTTGGTTGTTGTTGAAAGAAGACATAATAAATTTTTATAAAAAAATTTTAAACTCAAAAAGAGACTGTATATTTTAGTCAATTTTATTGATAAGTATGTTAAGTTGGTGAATAGTAGGATCTAAATTTTAGCCGCCCTAAAATGGAATAGGATGCTTTTTGAAAATACCTATGATTCCTAAAAGAATCAGCACAAATTAACTCTAGATCCTTTAACATCCTTTTTGAGACACCCATAAATTATATTTATTTCAAATTCACCTCATTTTTGATTTTAAATTTGGTTCTTGGATTTTACAATTCTGCAATTTCAGATTTGTTAAGTTTTACATGATGTCTATGATTTGTTTGAAATACAGAAAATCTCAAATTGTACATTAGAATCCCGCATTTCTGATTCATGTATCCCGCATTTGTTTGTTGGGTTTTGTCTTTTGTTAGTTGAGTTATCTGCTCAAGAGATTCTAAATTTGCCAATTTAAATAAACCAAAAAAGTCAAATTAAATAGTTGATTTTATTAAATATTTTATTTTTCACTCAGCTGAGTTGCCTGCAAAAGTGATTCAAAATTTGGACCAAGGATTTGACAATCCCACATTTTTACGTTCAGGTTCTGAATTTACAGTATAGCAATTATCATTGATTACACGCCGTGTAATCACGTAATCATCAATTGTATATTGCTCATTCCATCCTACTGGACGTTGTATCAACTCAGTCTCATCCAGCCTGATAGGTGTATATGAGTATATCAAACAAGTGATGGGCATATGGCTAGGAAATACCCAGTTCAGATTAGCATCACACAGTGTATAATCAGGTTCCTTATTGGTTCAGGTCAGCATTGCACAGCAGATAATCCACGAGTCAATATTGGATTGAGTCAGCTATTATATGGCATATTATCTCCAATTCAAACCGTTACATTAATAAGCAGAAGGCTTGTCAGCCAGAAAAGGATCACTGATTAAGCACTGCAAATGAAATATTGGAATTCTACCTTCCAATGTAGGAGGACTGAACAGGGACCATTTCTAAGCGTCAACCAAATATGGTGTAGTTTCCTAGTGTAATAATAGGCATGTAAGGATACAGCTAATTGATAACTGAAAGTAGGCTAGATCAATAAGAGCATAGGCTGTAGCTGAAATGCCATGTACGCCTTGCTAAGGCCAGTAGCAGCACACGTGCCAAGGACAACCAATTAGGATAGGTGCAGCCAGAAAGATGGACCTTTTGGGAAGGTAGCCACTGAGAACTGTCTGAAAGGAAAAGGAAAAAGTTTATTTCAGTATATATTGATACAGACACCTGAAAGGAAAAAAGAAGTTCTTAGTTACACCTGGATAGATTGCAGCCACTGGCTAGATCATATTCCAGTTTCAATAAACGTAATTATCTTCAAAGTTCTATTCTATTGTAGTCTGTAGTGCTTTTGCATAGGATTAGGTAGAGTACATTGGCAAGGCTAACATCTATCTGTAGATTTGAACATACCAGAAATAACACAAGTTGTTCAACAAGGAGGAAAACCAGTATTAAAGTCAAAAGTATTGGCTTTAGGAAGGGGGCCAGCATTTAAGTGGTTGGTTCTAACAAAAAACTCTGGGCAGATGGGCCAAAGAAATAGAAGCCACTGGTGGATGTGGGGGCTTCACTCAAAGTGCAAAATTGAAGTTAATACTCCAAATGTTTGAGGACTCAAATGGGATTCATGTTTGCCCAGATTGGTTTTTGACAAAAAACACAGGTGGGTGGACAGGCAGAAGGACAGACAGACCAAAGGAAGACAGGAGGGGGAAGACAGGAAGAAGTCAGGACAATAATCTTTTTTATCAAATTAAAAACCATAAAATACAAAGAAACTTTTCAAAAATCAAAGGTTTTAATTGAATAATTCAGAATTAGTAAGCAAGGGACCTGATAACCCTTGTTTTCATTATATGCAAGAGAGGGGGTCATAATAGCAGGGGCGTTTTAGGGGGGTTTGTAAAGCAGTGGGAGGGAACCAATTAGATGAGACAACCTAATCTAGCCATGGTCTAGACCCAAGAAATAGGAGCAACAGACCTGAGTGCAGGGGTCAGCAGCCTGGTTGGCTAGGTGCATCTCAAGGATCCAGGAACCCATTCTCAATACTGATTGAAATTGACATCACAACCATAATATCCTCAAAATAATTTCCTCCAGGCCAAGGGACCCCCAGGCCAGGAGAATTTTTTAGCCAAGATTCCACTATATGTGGAACATATAATCATAATTTCTGGGCCACAGAACAGATGAACCTAGTAGAAATGGGTAGGGTATATTTTTTGTTAACATGCCAATTCCTTTAAGACAGGACAGCATCAGGTGAGCAGAAATCTAGCTAAATTAATGTCTTCTCTGTAGTTGGAGGGGATTTCAAAGAAGAAGAAGAAGAAGATTTTGGAGTAAACACCAGAACAAATGCTCATCCATGGTGTGGACAAGATCCTCCAGGCTGCACAAATGTTGTTCCTGGGCATAGCCTGCTTTCTTTTGGGCCTAGGGAACATATCCATGTCCAAGGCTAGCAGGAGCTCTTAGAACTTTACAGATAAGGATTAGCCAAGCAAGGACCAAGGGCTAGAATTTGGTACAATGGAGCCCACAAAGCCTGTAAGAGTAATGTAGAGTACTCCAAACATCTGGATAGAGGTGTGTCAGGAATATCCCTGACATAAACCAGATCCTTACTGGGGTGCAATGCTGGCAAAGAATAGAGGGACTTCCTGTCATAAATACAAAATTTAATGAGGATTTCCCCCTTTAATTGGGGAAAATAAAAATAAAACAAAGGAAAAAACATAACTCAATCAATTCCAGATTAATTTATCATCCAGGCAGGCGCCCACCACACCCTCCAGCACCCTCTGCCAACCCCCCAGCCGCCAGCGGGCCTCCTGCTAGCCACCTGCTTGCCCAGCCAGTTGCCAGCAAGCCCGCCACCAGCATCCCACCCACCCGCTTGCTCCCCGGGTCCCAACCAACTGCCAGCCACCTGGGACCCAGTCCCCATTCCCCAACCAATCAGAAGCGCCCATTAATTATAGCCAATAAGAAAATTACCTGGCTGCCAGGCCAAAATTTAAAACACAATTGCACCTCCAGAAGGAGGGAATAATGAGTCACAATTTAAAAATAAGTTTATTACCAACCAATGGGGTGCTAGATCCTAGACCATATGGGCAGAGTCAAACTCAAGCCAAACCAATGCTCCTAGGACAAAAATAGCTCATGAGAGCAATTTGACTCCCATCCATCATCTAGCCCCAGAACAACCTACAGCTATTGGTTCAACTCAGGAACTTCCAAACCAGCCACAGATAGCAGAAGAACAGGAGTTTGGCCATCTTCCCAAACCCCAACTGCCATTCCTACATTACAAGCTTTTAGGATCCCCATCTCCTGATTTTCACTTCCAATTGCAAATCTTTTTACAAGAGAAAGCACTATAAATAAGGGATCCCTCCTTAGTAATAGCTTGTGCTATTATTGAGTTTAATACCCTCAATAAAGCTAATCTTACTTAATAACTTTAAGTCTACTTTAATTGTTTTACCCCAGCCAACCACCTCCAACCCAAGGAAGATGAATCAACTCATCTTCATGGCTGTACTCACAGCTTGCCTTGGGATTGGAGGATATCAACAGAGACCAGAGTTCTTTGGGCCTTCACCCAAAGGGTTAGGAAATGACTACCACTATGATACTGGACATCTCAATTCCTCTCACACTGGTTCCTGGTCTCCCCTGGTATCTCCACACTCCACTCTGTTTATTGCGGTGTATACCTCCATGTACTATGTGCTAACCTAATTCATGAGAAGTTTTGGGAGATACAACATCCATGCCAAGGCCTTCTGGTGGTTGATGACTGTCTACCCAATTGTCACCGCCTTGACTGACTTCCAGTTCTCCAACCTTCTTCCATACCTCCTCCAAGTAGTACCTACAATATCTGGATATTACAAATTTACATCAGTGGTGATAAAGGTTTATTGCAGGTGGTTGGGCTACAGGGCTAGAGGAGTGGTCATTAGTACAATGTTTGCAGGAAGATGATTGTACTTATTGCAGAATAGCCTGGGCTGCACTGTGTACTACTTAACTTCAAGGAAAAATGTTCTGGAACTATGGTTCTTGTCAAAGAGTTGGGTTTAAGTATATTCTCCAGGGTAAAATCAGAGTAGGCTGGGTTTGGAGGGTACTGAGTGAAATTTAAGGGTCCAAAGAATGATCCAGATAAACATAATAACATGGGTGAGGGAGATGTGGGTTCATTGGTAGGAGTGACAGAGGAGTTTGAGTCTGAGGAACTGGAGTGAAGGAGGTAGAATACTAAAACTAGATAAGGTAAAATTTATGTGAACCAAAGATTAATTTAAACTTTATTATCAGAATGACAATACCATCATTCTCAACATAGCTGGTGTTTTTATGCTATCAATTTTTGTGTTGCCTAATTTTGAAGGCTTTAGGCCTGCAGGCATTTTTCTAACGGGATTTTGACATCTGGGGGGTGACAATCAACATGGAAGAATTTTGCGGCAAGGTCTGTTTTTGGCAAAATAAAGATTGAATGCCTAGAAATAGGTAAATGTTGGTTAGTTTATTGATGTGTATAGCTTGGAAAAGGAGAGATGGTAGATATAAGCCTGGGAAGAAAGCAAGGCGGCCTTGGGCTTATGCTGTAAAATTATAGAAAGTCCTGGATAGCTGAAGAAGAATTTGCTGAAGGAGCACTGGGATCTTAGTACTAACTGCAGGGGGTGTGCAGTTGGATAACCTTACCTAGGATGGGGGTAATATTTTTCTTTCTATGTCTTTTCAGTAGCTTTAAGGAGGTCTTAAATTTACTAGGCAAGCATATTCATTCCCAGAACCATCATCAAGGTGGCTGCCTAGAGAAACAGCTGTAGAATGTAATGATTTGAAGGTTTCTGGGAAGTGAAGTTGGTTACTTTGCTCCTGAAAGCTCAAGCTACCCACTTGAGTGAGTAAAACCAGTAGCAAAACATGAGAAGTGTCTATTGCTGATGGCTTAAGGTGTAGGTTGCTGATGGGGGTCCAGTCTAAGTTGATTCACTTGTGAAGACTTATTTCCTGAGTTTGAGTTAATGTGTCAAAAATGATATTTCAATACTAGTTGTCATGAATGACATTTCAATACTTGTATTAAAAACCCAGGAATCAACTTCAGCCCTCAGAAAATGCCTTTCATCAACCAGGATAGACAGGGACCCTCCAGCCTGCCAGTTGAGTCAACCCC
>QTSX02004661.1:0-30394 GCA_014839935.2 Entomophthora muscae | reverse complement strand
ACCTCAGGCTATAACCAAGTTGAAGTAAAAGAAAGAGACATCCCAAAAACTGCGTTCTGTACATAATTTGGATCTTTTAAATGTAGGGTAATGAACTTTGGGATGCCACCTTACTTTCACAGCTTAGTTCCAATTTTTGAATTCTAAGCATTATTAAAGCAATCAAAGCACATAAGATTCCAAGTTTACTATAGGCTTTTATTATATGTAAGAAAGGTATGGCAACCAACAACTCCAGATCCTGGACCAAGGTGGTCCAGGGCCAGAAACGCCCTGTCAAGGGCCAAATGGTGAGCCCTACAAGAACCACCAAGAAGGGACCATTTTTTCATTTAAAGATTTATGAAGTTTGTAACCTCTGAACGCCAGTTCCAAGATATTACCAGAGCCCTCCCCAAGTCCCCTGTGCCTCATGGAATCAGAGTCAACTTTGGAGGTGACCCTACTCAGTTCCAGGAGGCAGCAAAAGCAGTTGCCACAGCATATACCAAAGCTGTGTCACTTCAACAAAGCCTAATGAAGGACTTTTATGATCTTGGCTTACTCTGTAAAGAGGAGCTGATCAGGCAGCTGAGGAAATCTTCACTCTTGAGATCACTGACCCCAAGGGTAAGAAAACCTGGAAAGTCTTACCAACCACCCACACCCGGTTCAATCAAGATACCACCTCTTTATTTCCTTTTAGCCTTGCCATTAGAAATGCCCAGAGGGAAGGTTGAATCCCAGCTCAAGAAAGGGGTGGTTAAATATGGAGAAATAGTGCAGTTTGAACTGCTCAAAAATCCTTACATGGGCCACCTGACCACACCAAAAGCCATGGCCATGATCAAACCCTTTGCAAATGACAGCTTATCATCTGTTCCCTGTCTTGCAACCATTATCAAGAAGAATGGCACCCTTAGTAGCAAGTTCAAGGTATTCCCTGAGCAAACTCTGCCCATCTGTGTTCTATGCTCATCTCTTGGCCACAGAGAGGCCCTTTGACCTACAACCATAGCAGGAGTCCAGGCTGCAGAACAAGACACCTCCAAGGAGCACAATAATAGTGAGCCAACTGATTCCCAATACAATGCTCTTGTAGCCTTGTCCTGGGGCACTATGGCTGAGTATGCAGTTGTAAAACAAATCACATCCCTCCAGAAAAAGGCTCATGCAAAGGCTCAAAATTTGTCTTGGCCTCAACCAATCAAGGAGACAGAATGTGCCCTAGAAGAGACACATCAACCCATGCAAACACCTGCACAAAAGACCCATGAAGTTAATGACAATGTGGTTGATGAACCAATGGAAATTCCAGAACTGGTGGTGCAAGAAATAATGGCCAACCTGGCCCAAGTTTTATTGGATAGTCACCACAATGCAGTGGCCCAAGAGAAATTGCTGTAGGCCCAAACCAAGGATATACCCAATCAGGAGCAGGCACCTTCTGCACAGGATAATGAAGACTAAGACACAAGGCCCAAACCAAACTTGCTTCAGTAACTAAGCTGTCCCCTTACACTGCAGGGGATCCTAAACAGTCCAGGGCACCCAAAAAGCCAAAGATGAAGCAGCTAATGACAGCAGTGGCCCTACCTCAGGTGGGGTCACTAATGTATGATGGCTGATAAACCTCACTAATGGGACAAACTCTTCCACAGGATTTCTGGCCCTAGTCTCAGGCATGAATAGGGGTTTCCTGCAGCCTCAAAGCAGTACCAATCGGCCCAGAATTGCTAATAACTGCTTTGAGCAAGCCCAATTTATGGCCTTGACTCTCCCAGATAATAATGTATCATAAGAAGCTGCATCTGGATTAATAGAGTTCACCATAGCAGCAGTCAAGAATGGAAGTAATTGGGTAAAAAAAACCTGGGCCAAAGGACCACATTTTTGGATAAACACAGTCCACAAAATTGCACCTTATTTGCTCTCATTGAACAACACATTCCAACTTCAGACCCCTTATATATGTACCACATAACGCCACACAATCCAAGGCAGGTCATCAATTTTAAGATATGGCCCAACGGTTAACACAAAAATGTGAAAGCCACATTCTCAGCTAATTGGTACTCAAGTGTGATCTACCAGTCAACGCTGAGGGCACAGCCTAGCCATTCCGCACCCTAACTCAGCCACAAACATGATAGATCATCCCGTAACAGGCACATACCCTCTAACAAAAAATCTGGGTGGAAGGCCCAAGGGCTAATGGCCTGGATTAACTTGGATTGGTTATTGGCCCTTTGATCTACCACTCCACAACACACCAGACCCTAGAGATTACATCTCACCATTTTGGGGGCGCTAACCCTAGGCATCAGCCATAAAACCATAGCTGCACACAGATTTAGCCACACAAAATGTGTATCAGGCTGCTCAACAAAAAAAACTTGGGCAGCAGGCCCAAGGGAATTTCTTCCCAGATTATTCCAGATCAGCACATTTCAATTGGACTTTGCCCAGATTAAACTCACTGTTTTTATCATTAGGGCCCAAAAAAATTCTCTAACCTAAAATATGGTACCTCCCAAACCACACACACACTACTGGCCACACATACAGAAGGAAATCAAGCAACAAAAAAATACGGGCCAAAGGCCCAATTTTTTCTGGCCTAATTTTTTCCAATATCAATACAATTCAATCTGTACTGATGTCATCCACTATCCAATATTCATAAAAGTTATATTACCCCAGCATGTGATATATAGCTCAACGCACTCTTCCCTTTCACACCTTCCCCCTTCATCCAAAGTTTTCCCCCTGCCCTGCAAATTTCCTTGCCCCTTGTCCTTTTTCTTTTTTTATTGTATACAAGACTTTTGATCATTTTTTTGGCCCTATGGGATTATTGTATCAGTCAAAAAGTCTGGGCAACTTAAATAAATGAACTTTGGGATGAACAACTCCCCCACAGCATTTGTCACCATGATGAACCAAGTAATGAATGGCCTACAAAATACATTATGCTATCTCAACAATATCATTAAATTCTCAAAAACAAAAGAGAAACACCTCACACATGTCTGCAAGAAACTTGATCAACTTGCAAAGCACAAACTCTATGCCAAACCTAGCAATTGCCAATTTATGGGAAATGAACTCCTATTCTTGGGCCACATTGTCTCTGACAGTGGCATCAAAGAAGATCCAGACAAAATAAAAGCCATAAATAACATGCAACACACAACCTCTGTTAAACAAGTTAGATGCTTTATTGGAATGGTAGCTTACCTAAGGAAATACATCAAAGGCTGCAGAAAGCTCACCACACCAATCAATGACTTAACCAAGGGTAATGCCAAAAAGAAAATTATCTGGACACCAGAATGTGACAAGAATTTCCAACTATTAAAAAATCCTTTAATCAAAGCACCAATCTTGCAATACCACAATTAAAACAAGTGCTACAAGCTTGAGTCAGATGCCAGTGATACTACCACTAACACATTACTATGCATCTGCCAGCTAAGGCAGCAAGACTTTCTACCAGTATGTTACAAAAGTAGAAAAATAACCAACACTGAGCAGAGGTACCCAAATCCACAATAAGGAATTGCTAGCAATATATCACACATGCAAAAAATGGAGATGTTATATAGAAGGACAGTTAAACGTCTGAGTACTAACTGACCATGAATCCTTAATCTACTATAAAACTCAGAACGCACTTGCACAGCAACAAGCCCTATGGATGTCCCTGCTGGAGCAGCTCAATTTGGATATCCAATACAAAAAGGGGGCAGAGCTGGTCACAGCTGATGCTCTCTCTAGGCTATGTCAGCCAAGAGAGGATCATACTGACCACCTGACCCTGACTGGCCAAACCTATATAATACTGAGTATAAAACCAAAGAGAAAGACCCCTCAACATACCCATTAACCCACAATACATTAGTAAGGAATGAAAAATATTTCCATGTATCAAATGGCACTGTAAACCAAATCATTAATGACAAACATTTTTCCTACATCTTGCTCACACAAAGAGTTGACACCATATTAAGACATAACTGTCTACTAGGACATACAATGGCTAACAACCTATACCTCACGCTAAAAGAGATATTATGATGGTCCAATATTAAACAAGATATAACTGATGTTCTGAAAAAGTGCACAGTGTGCAAGAAATACACCAGCACAAAGGCTACCCAGCCAACAGTTAACCCAGTACCTGGCCCTGAACCATTCAAGGTTTGGGGACTGGACGTAGTGGACCCCTTCCCAGGAACTAAGACAAATCAAGATTTCCTAATTGTAGCCATTGACTTTTATACACACTGGCCCATCTTCTGGGCAACAAAGCACCACAAAGCAGAAAAAATAAATTCATTCATTAATAAAGCAATCATAGCTGACTATGGCACTCCAGACTACATCATAACTCATGGAGCAATAGAGTTTTCAGGTCACATAGTAAACAACAACTTAAAATCCAAAAACATTAAAGATTCCACAACCTTGCCCTACAGGCCAACAGCAGACTTAACACCTAAACGGCAGCCTCATCAGAACCCTAGAGAAAATAATGGATGGTAAAGTCAAAGAAACATGGCCACTATATGTAAAACATGCATTACTAGTATCCTGGGTCTGCACCAACCAAGGGACAGGCTACTTACTGTTTGAACTAACATACAGATACAAACCTGAGATAGTTTTCTGTAACAAGAAACCATATGTAAAGATCCCTCAGGGAAACCCCCCACAGTAGAATAAGTACCAACTCTATAACACATACGCCTCAAAGCTAAAATAGCAGAAATTAAAATTTCTCAAAACACAAAAGGTAACCTCTACAGAGGAACTACTCCCCATCAACTCCCCCATATGGGTTCTGGCTGGAAACAGAAAGAAGCTAGACTCAGTACACAGAGGACCAGGAAGAATCATCTATTACAGATTAGACAGAAACACCTATCTAGTGAAATTCCAAGGTGCCAAAGACCCTGTTGTCAAGAAATACCATAGAGCCTGTCTCCGCCTCAGCAAAGGAGAACACTCAAACCAACTGGAACCAATTAGCAAACAACTACAGAAACATCAGGGGGAAGCTGTCAAGACAAAGCCCCCTCCTGATGTACCAGAGTAACCCCTTAAGGGGTGTGTGTGCTGAGGATCTGGATGTACAAGTATTCTGGCTACCACCAACTCACTTAACATCCAGTCATTGCCCAATTTGGTGCCCTCCCAATATACAGTTTGACATACCAGAAATGAAAACCAAGAAATATCACATGACTGTCCAAGTATCCAGTGACTCAAACCCATCCTGCACATGACCAACTCCTAGGTTTAATCCAACTAAATCTCCACCACAGCTAAAGCTATATAAGTCTAAAGTATTATACACTAAAAATACTTTTCTTCTTTCTCAATTCTATATTTGAAGCTTCCAAAAAGGCGCTTCTCATCAAGATTCATTGTGCTGAAGAACTTTGCGCCACCCAGGCAGTCTAAGGTATTGTTAATTTGAGGGAGGGGATATGAATCCTTCTTGGTAACAGCATTCAGACGGCGGCAGTCAATTACCACTTGGTTGCTGCAATCCTTCTTTTTGGCAATCAGGAGAGGAGAAGACTAAGGACTTTTACTTGGGACCAGTAAATCAGACCCCAATAGTTTCTGAAGCTCCTCATTAGCCACAGCATGATTGG
Source organism: Entomophthora muscae (assembly GCA_014839935.2). Lineage (NCBI taxonomy): Eukaryota > Fungi > Entomophthoromycota > Entomophthoromycetes > Entomophthorales > Entomophthoraceae > Entomophthora > Entomophthora muscae. The sequence continues at coordinate 24,749 of QTSX02004661.1, read as the reverse complement.
CTTGACTGTGCTGTATAGGTCTGGAGCAGATAGATGGACTGCCTTGGGTGTCAATATGGTTAGCAACATCTGCAGCCTTGACCAGGTCATAATCATCCTTGGAAAACACATCCTTATACTGGGCAAAGAGATCCATAGCTTGATCCTTCTGATCTTTGGAGAGGCCAGATAGGGAGTCACAGCTTATGACTGATAGCACCAGTGGTTGCTCACAGGGTAGACCCAACTCAGAAAAGTCTGCAAAGGGGGCAGTATCCTGCAAGTTGTCATGCTCTTCCAGTTGTATATAAGCCAGGAGTTGGTGGTTACAGAAAACTATTGCTTGGCAACTCATGTTGGCCAAGAGTATGAGCACTTCCTTCTTGCTTGGCATGAGGATGCCAGGTGCATGCATGGTTCTAGTCTGGAGCCATTGGGATGCCAAAGATTTCTCCATGAGTGCCAGTTGGTAGATCCAGAAAGAGGCCTGTATTGTGAATCAACTGAGAGCCAGGTGGAATAATGACATTGAAGGAGGGTAAACAGGGATTCCCTTGGCTTCCCCAACAAAGAGAGGTAGCCTATTAGCCTTCTTACTCTGCAGCGTATAGGCAACTGGAAGTTCTCTATCTGTGTATTCCAGGTTGATGTAGTATAGGCGGTGTAAGGGCAGGTCAGAGGAGCAGTTGCCATGGTAGAACATGGGTATGGAGTGGCCCAATATTCCAAACGTATGGTCTCCATGGTTAGTCATAGTGCCATACTGAACCATGAAGCTAGTCCCAATAAGAATTTCATAGCTGTTGTTTTCCAGAACTATAGCAGGGGAGGTGACCATTAGTTTCCAAAGCAATGAAAGAGGAAGAGTAGGATTTTTTGCTCTAGTAGTCTGAGGCTCAGCTGTGCCAAATTCTTCACAGTAAGCCAAGTCAGGGGCTAATTTCAGCTTTTTGACCAGGAGGGAAGAGATGATGATCCCTGGAGCACCATTATTCAGTATGGCTTGGACATAGGTTTTGTTCACTACCAGGTTGATATAGGTACAATTCTGACGGTCCTCTCTGATCTATACAATCTTGGAGACCTGGTGTACGCTCAGTTCTTTGAACTTCTCTAGGAAGATAACCATGGTATCCCCTACAGCTTAACTTGCTTCCTTGAGGGACTCCAGAGAGGCTGAGACATTTACATTATGTAGCAGCTTGGCCAGTTGTTCAGTGCTGTCTTCACATGGATGACTTTAACACCTGGTTGATCCAGTTGTTTAGCATAAGGTAATAATACTGTTCTCCAAGCTATTTGTGGAATAACCACCTCAGGACAAAGTGTAGTCTGATGGGTTTGAAATTTACACAGTGAAGACTTGATGTAGGAGGTCTTCTTGAACTCCTTCAGATTCAGCATCCTTGTGAATTAGTTGGGAGTTGAAGTCAATCAGAGAAGGTTCATACTTAGGTTTAACTCTGAGGATGGTAAAACAGCAAGCCTCTGTGCAGTATTTATCAGGGCAGCGGTATGGGGGAGATGAGGGGGTCTTGATTACAAAGGCAGCCAAGGATTTCTTCTTGTCCTGGCTGCTTATTAGTTTTTGACTGATCCTCATTGCCCTCTTCAATATCAGCGTCCTTGTTGTAGTCCTCCTCAGTGTCCTCCATGCCTACATGGTGGACTTTTTTGAAAGGAGTTCTTACATTCCCAAGACAAGTTGCCAGCCATGCCACATTTGAAGCAAGTACCAGGAGCGTTGTTGGCTGGAGCAGCCCCAACCTTGTCAGAAGGCTTGGGCATCTCTACAGCCACACAGGGTCTATAATCAGCTTGTTGGCGGGGGCGGCCTTCAGGGAGAGGGATCTCAAACTCTTCCTTGTAGGTTTGTAGGAGGAAAATCAGATCTGGCATGGTGCAAGTGTTGTATATACCAAACTTAAGAGTCAGAGATAGTTCACAGTTGACATGTACCACATTGAGGAGTGCTGACTTCACATTAATAAACTGCACAGCGCTCATAGATGACAGGGTTTGAGCTTCAAGGTAGAACCTACAAGTGAAGTCTTCTAGGGTCTCCCCCACCTTTAGCTTGGTGTCAGCAAAGTCCATCTTGCAACCAAGAAGGGCCTCTTGGCTACTGAATTTCCCTGTCATGGTTTTGGAGACGTTGGCAAAGGTCCAGCTATTCTCAGGGAGGCATGGCAAGATAATGATTTGAGTTTCAGCATCTAGACAGTTGATGATTGTGGAGTTCCTCATGGCATTGTCAGCCCCATAAATGGAGTTCTGATACAGACATAAGAACATGGCCACATTGCTATTGCGGTCAAACTTGGGTAGATTGACTGGTTTGAAGTTGTTAGAGCCATGTTGGAGGGGAGCGGGTGTGATTCTCACTGGAGAGCAGGTGAGACAGGAACAGCTGAGAGTGGAGGCAGCAAACCTAGCCTCAGAGGCGCAATAACGTTTTCCTCTTGCTGGGCTTTGTGTTCATCTTCTCTGTCTTGAGCAGCTCCAGAAGCTTCAGGGGTGGCCAGGACGTCATCCTTGGACTCCAGTACTGGCTCTAATACTTGTATGGCATTGGGATCCAACCAAGTGTGGTCATCATTGATTTTGTAGTTATGATAGAACTCAGGACTAGAGGACCTCTGTGTACTGTGGTGACTCTTGGAGTTGATGGACATAGCCTGTAAGTTAAAGGCCATAATCTTACTGTCTATCTTATCTAATTGGCTCTGGAAGGCGTCCAGGAGAAGTCATTGCTTGTCCAGCTCATCTTGGTAGACCTTGTTCTCCTGACAGGTGATATCCAAGTTGTCTTCCAGAGAGGTGATGCACTTTTCATGGGTGGCAAGCTCAGTTTGGAGCAAAGCTATTACTTTCTTGTCCTTCCTGACTTGGGTCTGGCTACCAACTCTGTCATGTGATTGGTAAAGTTTGAGACAATCCTAAAGTTCCAACACTGTGTGGTAACAATTAAACAAAAAGTCAAGGTCTGCACTCTGTTAGACCAGTTCTGCTTGCATCTTCTTGTAGTGATTGAAGAGCTTAATGAAGTCACAACTAAGAAGGTGACTGGAAGGGGAGTTGTCCATGGCATTAGGTGGTGAGTTGACTGAGTTGGTGGTGTTAAGGCAATGGCCCATGAATTCCACCTCATGAACCAGGATTTGAACCATGGGGACAGATTCAAGCACATGGCTTGTCACCACACTAATTCAATTGGCATTTACACCCTGATGGGTGAGGTTCTGGATCACATTCACTGGGAACAGCTTGGCTATTTCTCTCTTAATGGTGTCAACCCATTGAAGCATGGTATTTTGGGCGTTAGTAACTTCAGCAAGGTACTGGTTAATGGTGGCAAAGTGAAACCAAGCTCATAGTAGAGGACCTGGAAAAACAATTGTTGGTTGGAAATCAGTATCCCTTGATCATTCAACAGGATTTGAATGCTACTCAAATGCATTTGATTATGGCATACAGCAGCATGGGTAAAATTTTAAAAGTAATCCTTGATATGCTCAACAGTGCATATATTTGGCAAAGTTGGTTGGGGTTGGCTTGGGGGAGGCTCTGGAAGCATACCAAAGAGCTTTCAGGAGAAAGTTGCTGAAGAGCAAGATGCTCAGAGCAAGCACCATTGTCAGCATCACCAGATTCCATGTGTGGATGGTGTTACAGATGGCATCCTTGGGGGGAAGAATTGGCGTCCATTTCCAAGGAGCAGGTGCTTGGAAGAACAGTGGTTGACCAAAAACAATGGCTTGAGGACGTTGGTGTTCAGGCATAAAGTAACTGAGAGTGGGCAGGTCATAGGGAGCACCTGCTCTTTCCCCAGAATAAGCATTGGCAGCAGTGAAGGCCAGTGCCTGGTGGTAGGGTGAAGCAGTGGCAGGGGACTCAGTCAGGGGCATTCCTCCCTCCTCATAAATAGAACCACGGGGGTGGGGGCTGGTGGTGTGAAAAGACATGAGCGCCAATGTTGTATTTGTAGCAGTAGATGTACTATTTTCTACAACCAGTTAGTCAGTACTCCTAACTCTTAATACTATACCTGTAGTTGGTATAGTGACAGCCTATGGTAGGACAGAAGAATATAAGGGTATAAAGAGAAAACTGGTATCTATTTAGATATTGCCGATGTTATATAGTAAGAGGCGGGGGGATTTCCACCAGGGAAAAGGAGGCACAAGAAGAAGCACTTTCTAAAAGGAGGAGAGTGGAAAGTCACAGCAGAAAGAGCTGCTCAAGAAAATAACTGGTTTCACTTGCCTTGCCTAATGGAGCCAAGTGACAATGATTTCATCAGTTTATTTATAACCTTGGAAGCAAAGCCTGCACTGAATGTGCAATTCAAATATACTTCAAACACTTGTTTTCTAGGCGTTTTAAACGTAATTAACCTTTATAAAACTTTGTTGAAATAGGGAAATTGCGCAATTGTTTTGTCACTTAAGCCCTAAGTGGATAGTACTTTGTCTAATACATTCAGGATCTGTGAAAATGGTGATTAAATCCATGTCTTGGTTTATGCACAAGTCTTGTAAAGTGGAGGAAGGCAGCTTGCCTAAGCACTCCCCTGAGCTTTTGCCTCATTAGTAGTGTTATCAGTGTTCAATTGATTCACTTGAGCGGCACAATTCCAACCTAAGAGGTTGGGAGTTATTGGCTTGGTTGTTCTTCTTGTTAGGTTGAGGGTAATTTTTTGCTTGATGACATTCTTTTTGTTTGTTGGCTATATGCAGGCCATTAGACTTTAGTGCAGCGCGCTTCCCTTCCAGAAGCACGTCTCAGAGGTTCTTCCAGAAGCTCATGTCAAACTGGAATCTGATGTGCGTGGGGAGGCCATTGTAGAAATCCAGTTGTGGCCCAGCCTTATATAAGTTGATTTTGTTATGAGCTTGGTAACATATTTCTTCCTAGTTGCAATGTACTCCTCAATGGTTACTGTCATTTTGAAGGTTCTGAGTTTGGTCATGATCAACATGTTGGGATCTTTTATGGCAAATTCTCCATGAAGGCTGCTTTAAAAATGTCCCAGTCTTTGTTGTAATCAGGGTGCTGGTCAAACCATTTGCTTACAACCGCAAGGCAGCCCCAGTAACATGTAAAGCAGTTTCACTTGCCCAGAGTTTTTAAAGATGACTTACTTGTGTGAAATTATTTTGTGTGCTTTTAAATCAGAGGTTGGTATTTTCTCAGTATATGTCAGGGACCCACTTTGAGGGGAACAAGCCCCCAAGTTGATGAGCCAAGGCCCCTGAATTAATCCCTGCAATGGCTGAACTGATGGGCACAGTAATCATGGTAAGATGGCCCAAGTGACCTAAGTACGCAAATCTTCCCACCAGGGAGCTGAAACAGCCCAAAAGATAGTATCCTATCAAGTACAACAACAGATAGAATGAAGCATGAGGCTGTAACAACAAGGGTTTAGCAGGTGGAGGAGTAGAATGGCAGCCATAATGAAAATTTTGTCCCCAATGACCAGAGGAATACTTGAACCATCTGTTGGCCAAGGACTCCTTCTGATGGGCATCATTGGGTGAGGAGTTTTGCCAGTTGATATGGTAGTGGGATTCTCAAGACCTTTTACTGTTGTAAAAGGGAGACTAGAAACCACCACAGGAAATAAATTCCCTTCATGGCTTCAAATAAGTTATTAAGAAATAGATGTGACAAGATAGGATAAGATGTATTCTTTATTTTTGGAACAATTGAAGTGAATAAGAAAAGATCACTTATATAGCCTTATAATAAGGCTGGAATATTTGGGTGGATATTTGGGAAAATAAGAGGGAATTTTCATGAGTCTATCATGTAAAGCTCACCACTTTCAGGTATTGGATACAATGTTTCTTAATAATAAACATACCAAGTTGATTGCATAGCTGGAGCCACAAGGATATTGCAATGCAAAAGCTAATTAAGTGGAATGAAGCCAGTTGATTGCATACCTTACTATATGGAGCCTGGTTCAATATATTTAAAGAGCAGGTTGTTAATCAAATAATTGGCATAAGGCAGCCAATCAGATCTAGAGCGGTAAGTGACATTATCACTCCTATTATTAACCTTTTTGCTTTCAAAATGGCTTTTGAAATTCAAAATCCAATTGAATTTGAGTATAATAAATAAGTAAATTAAATGAATTGGCTGGTTTTTTACTAACATTATCTTCCTGATTAGAGTCCTGGGTTTAATTTTTGGTCTGGGAAGGGCTGAAAGGCTCAAAAGTGTTAAAAATGTTGTTGTTTTGTGCTTTTGGGTTGATAACTAATGGCCCTTCAGTCAGATTTAAAATGGAGTCAGGAAAAGGATTCCTAACACAATCTCCCCATGGAGGTCCTTCCCTTCTAAGTTATCTGTGTAGCAGGACAGGACTTCTGGTGTGTTCTCAAGGTACTCTTCAGGTTACCAGGAATTGTATTCTACCTCAAAACTCTTCCATTTTACCAAGTATTGACGCTTGCCTCAAGAGAGGCAGTGATCAAGGATGTCTTTAACTTCCCACTCAGGGGTATGGTTCAATATGACAGGAGTTAGATCCTTGTGGGATATGTCTGAGGATGATATTTTGAATTTAGAGAGGAGGCTGATGTGGAAAACATCATGGGCAGAGGAACCTTCAGGGAGCTTGAGTTGAAAGTTAACATCAGAGAGTTGTTCCATGACCAACAAGGGACCAATTGTTTTTGGTCCTAGTTTTTGCCCCAGAATGTCCAGTTTGAGATTTTTTTTGCACTGAGGAACACATAGTTTCCCACTTGGATGTCTTCTGGGGCTCTTTAATGTTTATCAGCTTGGGCCGTATACTGCAGAATGGTCTTCTCCAGTTGTGTCTTGAGTTTTTGATGATTCTTGAGTAAAGAGTTTGCCTATTGGTGCGCAGAAGGAATAGTTTATTTGGTTACAGGGTCAGGAAGGTCTTCAGGGTTATAACCATAGTTGGCAAAGAAGGGGATACTCTAATAGAATCATGGTGATTGGTGTTATAACATAGTTGGGCAAGTGGAAGTAAGGTTACCCAATCATCCTGTTGCAAGTTCACATAGTTCCTGAGAAACCCTTCCAGTACTTGATTAACTCTTTCTGTCTGTCTGCCAGTCTGAGGATGGAAGGATGTAGACATGAGAGTTTTAACTCGTAAGGCCTTCATTAGGAACTGCCAGAACTTGGATGTGAATTGAGTACTTCAATCTGAGATGATGTTGTTGGGAATTCTGTGGTTGGCAATTACATGAGTGAAGAGCATGTTGGCAGTGTCTTCTGCTGTTGCATGCTTGAAGGGGGTAAAGATTGCATATTTGGTTAGCCAATCTACTACCACAAAAATGCCAGTCATGTTTTCACTTTCTGGAATGTCCACAATAAAATCCATGGAGATGGAGTACCAAGGACAAGGAGGAATAGGCAGTGGTTTGAGTAATCCTTGGGGCTTCATGGTGGAGGGTTTATTGCGGCTGCACAATACACATGTGGAGATATATTGGGCCACAGATTTCTTCATATTAGGCCACCAGTATCTTTTTTGGATTCTTTTGACAGTCTTGTGGATGCCTCAATGTCCTGTGAGAGGGGAGTTGTGGAAGCTTTCCAAGATTGTTTGTCAGTGTTCCCCGGTTGGTACTTAAAGACTTCCATTCTTTGACCAAGATCTGTTCTTTAGTGCTATCCCAGTGGGAATGTTCTCCTTATCCAGGAGTTGGGATGCTATGATGTCCTGGTCCAATGTGGATAGATAAGATAAGATCATGATGTGGGAGAGGAACTGTTCTTCAGAGAGTATAGCACGTTCATTGTGTTTAATGTAGGACTGGCTTGGGTCATCCAAGTCCTCTTGTCTACTGATGGCGTCAGGTACTATATTCTTGTGTCCTGACGTGTAACTAATCTTGAAGTCAAAGACAAGCAGATCTATAACCCATTGTGCCAGACATGGGCTAACCTTTCTCTTCTCAGTGAAGTAGAGTAGGTTCTTATGGTTGGTTCTGATTTGAATAGGCAATTTACTTCCTTCCAAGTAGTGACGCCAGTGGTCCAAGGATTTGACAATGGCAAATAGTTCCTTCTTGTACATGTGGTAATTTCTCTCTTGGTCAAGCAGCTTATAGGAGTAGAACGCCACAGGGTGGAGTTCACTATCCTCCCCAAGCTGCAGCAACACCCCCTCATAGGGAAAAGTTGGAAGCATCTGTGTCCAAAAAAAATTGACGTTCAGGGTCTGGGCAGAGAAGGACAGGGGCAAAGGTGAACTGTTTCTAGAGGGTCTCAAACGCCAGGTCAGCTTCAGGTGAACAGACAAAGGGGACCTTTTTGGAGGTAGGGTGTGTGAGAGGGAGGGTGGTAGCAGAAAAATCCTTGATAAACTTGCATCAAAAATTTGCAAGGACTAAGAAGCCACAAAGCTTGGTACATGTCGTAGGTCTAGGCCAGTCCAGGACTGCCTGGATCTTGGAAGGAGCAACTGTGAAACCTCCAGGGTTAATCTTGTACCCAAGGAACTCAATCTCAGTGACAAAAAACTTGCATTTTTCAAGCTTACAGAACAAACAGTTGTCAATAAGTAATCAGAGGACCTCTCATAGATGTTTTGTGTGGTCCTCCTTGTTCTGTGAGTATACCAGAATATTGCCAAGATAGACAACCACACAGATGTCAAGTAGAGGGAAGAGTACCTCACTTTTTAGGCCTTGAAAGGCTGCAGGGGCGTTACTCAAACCAAAGGGCATTACAAGGTATTCATAAAGCCCAAAGGGAGTACAAACTGCCGTCTTCCATTCATGACCTTCAGCAATATGTATTTGGTTATAAGCACTGCAGAGGTCTAGTTTAGAAAAAACCTTGACGTGAGTAAGTTGGTTGGTCAGGGACTCTGCAGATGGTAAGGGGTTTGGGTTCTTAATGGTTATGGTGTTTAGTTTGATAAAGTCCACAACTGGTCTCAACGTTCCATCTGCTTTCCCTACAAAGAACATGGGTGATGAACATGGAGAGTTGGATCAACGCATAAACCCTTTTGCTAAGTTTTTGTCAAGGTACGCCTTCATTGCAATTCCCTGTGCTTGATTCATGGGGTAAAGTTTTCTCAGTTGGGGGGAGGAGCCTGGTATCAAGTCAATCCTAAGATTGGATGGTCTTCTTTCAGGAAGGACAGAGCAAAGTTCCTCGCTAAAAGCCGTTTTTAAGTCTTGAATTTCCTCCGGAATAGAATCAGGTGCTGGACTCCCCACAAGAAGTAGATAGTTTAAGTACGCTGTGAAGTTCTTTGGTAATTGATGATACGGTTTTTTGAGAGGCACTGTGGTTGATTGTTTGTGGGAGTGAAGTGTGACTGATTTGGTATCCCAATTAAACTGTAACTTGGCTTCCTGACACCAGGAAAACCCCAAGACTAACGGGAAGGCCAAGTTGGAGAGCGTAGAGGTGGGTAGGTGGTATGAGTTGTTCCCTACCTGAGTGTGGAGGGGTTTGACTAGGCGTCCTACTTAGGAAGGGGTATCTTCAGCAAGTCTTACAGAGGCTAGTCCCAAGGTCTCAAACCCTAATGAAGTCAAAAGATCTTGATCAATGAAGTTCCTCATTGCTCCTGTATCAATCAGTGCGTAGCTGGCTGTAGTGCCAAATTTGTGGTCTAGAAAAACAGACAAAAGAGCGTAAGACTGAGTGGAAGATTTATTGGCATCTGTGGTTGAAAGGAGATGACCTGAAGCAGGTTGTACCTTGGAGAGTGCTTGGCACTCCTTAGCAGAATGTCTTGATTGCCCACAGTAGAGACACAGTCCTTTACAGACTCAATGTTGTTTCTCTTTGGGGGCCAACTAGTAACCTCCATGGGGTTTAGGCACTAATTCCTTTGGAACCTTGGCAGGGGATGGTATGTTACAGGCGGGCAGAGTCTTGGTGTTGTTCCAAGAAGGAAGCTGTTTTACCTTGGAGGACCATTTCAAAACCTCTTTGGTAAGCTCAGAAAACTTGTCAGGTAATACATGGTGGGCTAAGAAGTTCTTGAGTTCTGGAGACAGTTTTTTCTGGAAGAGATAGCAAGCTTTGGCATCAGTCATCCCAATTGCTTCCTTGAGGCAAGAGAATTCTTCAATATAGTCCTTGGTGGCCATTCTGCCTTGATATAAGGTCATTATGTGGTCTCTTAGTTCTTCTGTGGTTTGTGCTGGCACTATGGTGGACAACAAGGAGTCACAAAAGGCAGGGTAGTTGTCTAGTAATTTCTCCCCTTGAAGGGTGGCTTTGGCGTACCAGACGCCAGCCTTGCCTGTGAGCTTTTTGGCCATGTGATGTACCTTCTGCGTGTCAGTCTGGAATTGTGCAGGAGATGTTTCAAACAGTGATTGTGAGAAGGCCATGAGCATAAGGATCTTGTTACCTTTGTTGTTGTTGGTAGATACTGCTGAAATCTAGTTTAGTACTATGGTTTGGTTCTGAACCTGTTGGGGAGACGTTGTGCTGGCGGCAATGGTGGGCTTGGTATGAAGGAAGAGGCAAACCAGACAATAGGTGGTAAGGCTAATGATGGCGGTAATCAAGGTGACCGCCAAACTCTTGATAAGTGTGGTATACAGTAGGTAGCTTGCAGGGGCTGGTTATGAACTTCTACATAAGAAGCTCAAGATGGGAGCCAAAAAACTGTCAGGGACCCACTTTGAGGGGAACAAGCCCCCAAGTTGATGAGCCAAGGCCCCTGAATTAATCCCTGCAATGGCTGAACTGATGGGCACAGTAATCATGGTAAGATGGCCCAAGTGACCTAAGTACGCAAATCTTCCCACCAGGGAGCTGAAACAGCCCAAAAGATAGTATCCTATCAAGTACAACAACAGATAGAATGAAGCATGAGGCTGTAACAACAAGGGTTTAGCAGGTGGAGGAGTAGAATGGCAGCCATAATGAAAATTTTGTCCCCAATGACCAGAGGAATACTTGAACCATCTGTTGGCCAAGGACTCCTTCTGATGGGCATCATTGGGTGAGGAGTTTTGCCAGTTGATATGGTAGTGGGATTCTCAAGACCTTTTACTGTTGTAAAAAGGGAGACTAGAAACCACCACAGGAAATAAATTCCCTTCATGGCTTCAAATAAGTTATTAAGAAATAGATGTGACAAGATAGGATAAGATGTATTCTTTATTTTTGGAACAATTGAAGTGAATAAGAAAAGATCACTTATATAGCCTTATAATAAGGCTGGAATATTTGGGTGGATATTTGGGAAAATAAGAGGGAATTTTCATGAGTCTATCATGTAAAGCTCACCACTTTCAGGTATTGGATACAATGTTTCTTAATAATAAACATACCAAGTTGATTGCATAGCTGGAGCCACAAGGATATTGCAATGCAAAAGCTAATTAAGTGGAATGAAGCCAGTTGATTGCATACCTTACTATATGGAGCCTGGTTCAATATATTTAAAGAGCAGGTTGTTAATCAAATAATTGGCATAAGGCAGCCAATCAGATCTAGAGCGGTAAGTGACATTATCACTCCTATTATTAACCTTTTTGCTTTCAAAATGGCTTTTGAAATTCAAAATCCAATTGAATTTGAGTATAATAAATAAGTAAATTAAATGAATTGGCTGGTTTTTTACTAACATTATCTTCCTGATTAGAGTCCTGGGTTTAATTTTTGGTCTGGGAAGGGCTGAAAGGCTCAAAAGTGTTAAAAATGTTGTTGTTTTGTGCTTTTGGGTTGATAACTAATGGCCCTTCAGTCAGATTTAAAATGGAGTCAGGAAAAGGATTCCTAACACAATCTCCCCATGGAGGTCCTTCCCTTCTAAGTTATCTGTGTAGCAGGACAGGACTTCTGGTGTGTTCTCAAGGTACTCTTCAGGTTACCAGGAATTGTATTCTACCTCAAAACTCTTCCATTTTACCAAGTATTGACGCTTGCCTCAAGAGAGGCAGTGATCAAGGATGTCTTTAACTTCCCACTCAGGGGTATGGTTCAATATGACAGGAGTTAGATCCTTGTGGGATATGTCTGAGGATGATATTTTGAATTTAGAGAGGAGGCTGATGTGGAAAACATCATGGGCAGAGGAACCTTCAGGGAGCTTGAGTTGAAAGTTAACATCAGAGAGTTGTTCCATGACCAACAAGGGACCAATTGTTTTTGGTCCTAGTTTTTGCCCCAGAATGTCCAGTTTGAGATTTTTTTGCACTGAGGAACACATAGTTTCCCACTTGGATGTCTTCTGGGGCTCTTTAATGTTTATCAGCTTGGGCCGTATACTGCAGAATGGTCTTCTCCAGTTGTGTCTTGAGTTTTTGATGATTCTTGAGTAAAGAGTTTGCCTATTGGTGCGCAGAAGGAATAGTTTATTTGGTTACAGGGTCAGGAAGGTCTTCAGGGTTATAACCATAGTTGGCAAAGAAGGGGATACTCTAATAGAATCATGGTGATTGGTGTTATAACATAGTTGGGCAAGTGGAAGTAAGGTTACCCAATCATCCTGTTGCAAGTTCACATAGTTCCTGAGAAACCCTTCCAGTACTTGATTAACTCTTTCTGTCTGTCTGCCAGTCTGAGGATGGAAGGATGTAGACATGAGAGTTTTAACTCGTAAGGCCTTCATTAGGAACTGCCAGAACTTGGATGTGAATTGAGTACTTCAATCTGAGATGATGTTGTTGGGAATTCTGTGGTTGGCAATTACATGAGTGAAGAGCATGTTGGCAGTGTCTTCTGCTGTTGCATGCTTGAAGGGGGTAAAGATTGCATATTTGGTTAGCCAATCTACTACCACAAAAATGCCAGTCATGTTTTCACTTTCTGGAATGTCCACAATAAAATCCATGGAGATGGAGTACCAAGGACAAGGAGGAATAGGCAGTGGTTTGAGTAATCCTTGGGGCTTCATGGTGGAGGGTTTATTGCGGCTGCACAATACACATGTGGAGATATATTGGGCCACAGATTTCTTCATATTAGGCCACCAGTATCTTTTTTGGATTCTTTTGACAGTCTTGTGGATGCCTCAATGTCCTGTGAGAGGGGAGTTGTGGAAGCTTTCCAAGATTGTTTGTCAGTGTTCCCCGGTTGGTACTTAAAGACTTCCATTCTTTGACCAAGATCTGTTCTTTAGTGCTATCCCAGTGGGAATGTTCTCCTTATCCAGGAGTTGGGATGCTATGATGTCCTGGTCCAATGTGGATAGATAAGATAAGATCATGATGTGGGAGAGGAACTGTTCTTCAGAGAGTATAGCACGTTCATTGTGTTTAATGTAGGACTGGCTTGGGTCATCCAAGTCCTCTTGTCTACTGATGGCGTCAGGTACTATATTCTTGTGTCCTGACGTGTAACTAATCTTGAAGTCAAAGACAAGCAGATCTATAACCCATTGTGCCAGACATGGGCTAACCTTTCTCTTCTCAGTGAAGTAGAGTAGGTTCTTATGGTTGGTTCTGATTTGAATAGGCAATTTACTTCCTTCCAAGTAGTGACGCCAGTGGTCCAAGGATTTGACAATGGCAAATAGTTCCTTCTTGTACATGTGGTAATTTCTCTCTTGGTCAAGCAGCTTATAGGAGTAGAACGCCACAGGGTGGAGTTCACTATCCTCCCCAAGCTGCAGCAACACCCCTCATAGGGAAAAGTTGGAAGCATCTGTGTCCAAAAAAAATTGACGTTCAGGGTCTGGGCAGAGAAGGACAGGGGCAAAGGTGAACTGTTTCTAGAGGGTCTCAAACGCCAGGTCAGCTTCAGGTGAACAGACAAAGGGGACCTTTTTGGAGGTAGGGTGTGTGAGAGGGAGGGTGGTAGCAGAAAAATCCTTGATAAACTTGCATCAAAAATTTGCAAGGACTAAGAAGCCACAAAGCTTGGTACATGTCGTAGGTCTAGGCCAGTCCAGGACTGCCTGGATCTTGGAAGGAGCAACTGTGAAACCTCCAGGGTTAATCTTGTACCCAAGGAACTCAATCTCAGTGACAAAAAACTTGCATTTTTCAAGCTTACAGAACAAACAGTTGTCAATAAGTAATCAGAGGACCTCTCATAGATGTTTTGTGTGGTCCTCCTTGTTCTGTGAGTATACCAGAATATTGCCAAGATAGACAACCACACAGATGTCAAGTAGAGGGAAGAGTACCTCACTTTTTAGGCCTTGAAAGGCTGCAGGGGCGTTACTCAAACCAAAGGGCATTACAAGGTATTCATAAAGCCCAAAGGGAGTACAAACTGCCGTCTTCCATTCATGACCTTCAGCAATATGTATTTGGTTATAAGCACTGCAGAGGTCTAGTTTAGAAAAAACCTTGACGTGAGTAAGTTGGTTGGTCAGGGACTCTGCAGATGGTAAGGGGTTTGGGTTCTTAATGGTTATGGTGTTTAGTTTGATAAAGTCCACAACTGGTCTCAACGTTCCATCTGCTTTCCCTACAAAGAACATGGGTGATGAACATGGAGAGTTGGATCAACGCATAAACCCTTTTGCTAAGTTTTTGTCAAGGTACGCCTTCATTGCAATTCCCTGTGCTTGATTCATGGGGTAAAGTTTTCTCAGTTGGGGGAGGAGCCTGGTATCAAGTCAATCCTAAGATTGGATGGTCTTCTTTCAGGAAGGACAGAGCAAAGTTCCTCGCTAAAAGCCGTTTTTAAGTCTTGAATTTCCTCCGGAATAGAATCAGGTGCTGGACTCCCCACAAGAAGTAGATAGTTTAAGTACGCTGTGAAGTTCTTTGGTAATTGATGATACGGTTTTTTGAGAGGCACTGTGGTTGATTGTTTGTGGGAGTGAAGTGTGACTGATTTGGTATCCCAATTAAACTGTAACTTGGCTTCCTGACACCAGGAAAACCCCAAGACTAACGGGAAGGCCAAGTTGGAGAGCGTAGAGGTGGGTAGGTGGTATGAGTTGTTCCCTACCTGAGTGTGGAGGGGTTTGACTAGGCGTCCTACTTAGGAAGGGGTATCTTCAGCAAGTCTTACAGAGGCTAGTCCCAAGGTCTCAAACCCTAATGAAGTCAAAAGATCTTGATCAATGAAGTTCCTCATTGCTCCTGTATCAATCAGTGCGTAGCTGGCTGTAGTGCCAAATTTGTGGTCTAGAAAAACAGACAAAAGAGCGTAAGACTGAGTGGAAGATTTATTGGCATCTGTGGTTGAAAGGAGATGACCTGAAGCAGGTTGTACCTTGGAGAGTGCTTGGCACTCCTTAGCAGAATGTCTTGATTGCCCACAGTAGAGACACAGTCCTTTACAGACTCAATGTTGTTTCTCTTTGGGGGCCAACTAGTAACCTCCATGGGGTTTAGGCACTAATTCCTTTGGAACCTTGGCAGGGGATGGTATGTTACAGGCGGGCAGAGTCTTGGTGTTGTTCCAAGAAGGAAGCTGTTTTACCTTGGAGGACCATTTCAAAACCTCTTTGGTAAGCTCAGAAAACTTGTCAGGTAATACATGGTGGGCTAAGAAGTTCTTGAGTTCTGGAGACAGTTTTTTCTGGAAGAGATAGCAAGCTTTGGCATCAGTCATCCCAATTGCTTCCTTGAGGCAAGAGAATTCTTCAATATAGTCCTTGGTGGCCATTCTGCCTTGATATAAGGTCATTATGTGGTCTCTTAGTTCTTCTGTGGTTTGTGCTGGCACTATGGTGGACAACAAGGAGTCACAAAAGGCAGGGTAGTTGTCTAGTAATTTCTCCCCTTGAAGGGTGGCTTTGGCGTACCAGACGCCAGCCTTGCCTGTGAGCTTTTTGGCCATGTGATGTACCTTCTGCGTGTCAGTCTGGAATTGTGCAGGAGATGTTTCAAACAGTGATTGTGAGAAGGCCATGAGCATAAGGATCTTGTTACCTTTGTTGTTGTTGGTAGATACTGCTGAAATCTAGTTTAGTACTATGGTTTGGTTCTGAACCTGTTGGGGAGACGTTGTGCTGGCGGCAATGGTGGGCTTGGTATGAAGGAAGAGGCAAACCAGACAATAGGTGGTAAGGCTAATGATGGCGGTAATCAAGGTGACCGCCAAACTCTTGATAAGTGTGGTATACAGTAGGTAGCTTGCAGGGGCTGGTTATGAACTTCTACATAAGAAGCTCAAGATGGGAGCCAAAAAACTGTCAGGGACCCACTTTGAGGGGAACAAGCCCCCAAGTTGATGAGCCAAGGCCCCTGAATTAATCCCTGCAATGGATGAAATGATGGGCACAGTAACCATGGCAAGATGGCCCAAGTGACCTAAGTACGCAAATCTTCCCACCAGGGAGCTGAAACAACCCAAAAGATAGTATCCTATCAAGTACAACAACAGATAGAATGAAGCATGAGGCTGTACCAACAAGGGTTTAGCAGGTGGAGGAGTAGAATGGCAGCCATAATGAAAATTTTGTCCCCAATGACCAGAGGAATACTTGAACCATCTGTTGGCCAAGGACTCCTTCTGATGGGCATCATTGGGTGAGGAGTTTTGCCAGTTGATATGGTAGTGGGATTCTCAAGACCTTTTACTGTTGTAAAAGGGAGACTAGAAACCACCACAGGAAATAAATTCCCTTCATGGCTTCAAATAAGTTATTAAGAAATAGATGTGACAAGATAGGATAAGATGTATTCTTTATTTTTGGAACAATTGAAGTGAATAAGAAAAGATCACTTATATAGCCTTATAATAAGGCTGGAATATTTGGGCGGATATTTGGGAAAATAAGAGGGAATTTTCATGAGTCTATCATGTAAAGCTCACCACTTTCAGGTATTGGATACAATGTTTCTTAATAATAAACATACCAAGTTGATTGCATAGCTGGAGCCACAAGGATATTGCAATGCAAAAGCTAATTAAGTGGAATGAAGCCAGTTGATTGCATACCTTACTATATGGAGCCTGGTTCAATATATTTAAAGAGCAGGTTGTTAATCAAATAATTGGCATAAGGCAGCCAATCAGATCTAGAGCGGTAAGTGACGTTATCACTCCTATTATTAACCTTTTTGCTTTCAAAATGGCTTTTGAAATTCAAAATCCAATCGAATTGGAAATATAATAAATAGGTAAATTAAATGAATTGGCTGGTTTTTTTACTAACATTATCTTCCTGATTAGAGTCGTGGGTTTAATTCTTGGTCTGGGAAGGGCTGAAAGGCTCAAAAGTGTTAAAAACGTTGTTGTTTTGTGCTTTTGGGTTGATAACTAATGACCCTTCAGTCAGATTTAAAATGGAGTCAGGAAAAGGATTCCTGACAGTATAGTCATGAGAATATTACAATTTATGCTGAGCTCAGACATTGAAATACAATGTTGGGTATTTTGGTTGTTTTGGAAATTAGAGATAGGTTCAGGATTCCATGTGTGCTGAGAAAGTTGTACTGTTCGGTTGGTACAAGGACATTGTTGACAACAATTAGTCCTGCTGGGTGTCCTGTCCTGTCCTTCCTTATATTTTCTCTAGCTCATGAGGAGTAAAATCTGCAAGTTATTTTCTTTAGAGGAATTTTTCCTTTGAGTTGAATAGATGTGGATAACCTAGCTGTGCTACCACTTTCAAGTAAGTACTTCCGGGAAGTGTATTAAATGAGATAAAGGGAGAAATTAAGAAGAGAATGATAATTTATTTTATAAGAGTTTAGATTATTATATAGTATCATGGGAAACCACATTCTTTCCATGTACATCATGGTAGTCATGGGGCTTATTCAAGTAATTATTCCTTTTAGGTCATGAGGTCTGTCCAAGTACTTTTCCTCTTAGGACTCAAACTTTTTGATCCCCATAATAGATGACCAAATGATAACAGTGCCACCAACTTAATAATTAGTTGAGGAATCATTCAGTGAGTCACTTGGGGAATTAGTTTCCTTTGAAAGATTAATTGTAGATGTTGCAAAATATGTAAGGAATTAAATAGGTTTGTCAACGTGAATTACTATATAGATCTTAAGCATTGTATATTAGACATATTATATCTCATCCTATCTCATATGATAGTAAAACAGTTCACATTATTAATAGGTACCTATATTTTATCATAATAGATCCAATAATTCAACAAAATTATAAAGTCAGCTCTTTAATGACATGTTATATATACACATTATCAAAAAGTGCTGTGTTTGTGTCACACCCAGGTTGCTATAAGTTAATCCTTTAGTTGAGAGAAAATTATAAGCCTAAAAGATCCAGTAGATGTCATGTGCCATTATCATCACATAATTAGCAGCATAGCTCATGTATGCCACACTCTCACAAGAGGAATCATTTGTTAAGTGAGATCCAGTATTATAAGATAAAATCCAAGATTTCTGTAATCATATGGAGGAATGAAAGGAACAAGGAGAAACTCTCTGGTAGCAATGCTCATGGGCTTGCTCAATAGGGCAAGTTGGTATATTTGGGCAAAGCTTTGGTATAGAAAGGGAGGGGAGACAGGACAGGATCTATCTCTTGATCCAAGCATCTGATAGGAGAGCAGATGTAAACATATGATCTATTGAGGCAGTATATATCTGCTCTGTTTCCAGTACTGGTGTTCAAGCTGCAGATACTCTCTTTGAAATCATCAACAGTATAAAGTTTGTTATGATATAAGAAATTCCTGAAAATATAAGATACACAAATTTCATTAACTTTCAGTTGTTTATTAGAAGGCATCAGTAGGAAGGAAATTCCCAAATTCCATATCTATGTACTGCTGGGAATCAACTTTTGACTAAGTAGGACATCCTGATTGGCCAACTGATTATCTGTTGCAGTTTCACTGGAAATGTAACAATATAATTGGATGATTAAATAGTCATCTTGTCTTTTAGTCTCTGAGGGTTGACACCATCCTTGGGATCCCTTTGATGGCTTTTGGGCCCCCAAATACATAACTTCTGATAGTTTTGGTCAATTAGAGTTAAATATGATAGTATAGAATTGTGTTTTTGGAGGCCTCCTTGTGTGGAAACCATCAGGACATCAATTTATTTTGAAGGAATAATGGTGCCAATTACTGAACCTTGATCAATGATACAATTTAGCAATTGCACAATTAAAAATTGTCACATCTTTAATTCAATGTGTGATAGTAGATTACCTATCTCTTTTTAGGCCCTGACATCATCTTCATAATATTTAAGCTCTTGAAGGTCAAATTTAAATTTTAGGTCTTGTATGCTTTACAAAAGCTGCTGGTGTTAGCTAGTTTGTCTTTGGGTTTCCATGTGTTCTCTTTAAGTGTGTATCCTTTCCAGTTGACCAAATAGTACATGTACCTGTATCTCAATTGATTAATTAGGATTCCTTTTACTTTGTGTTCTAAGAAGCTCCCCACCTTGAATGGGGGAAGAATAATTTTCACAGCCTTATTTAGGTGAGAGGTGCTCTTATTTTTAGAAAGTAATGACTGATTGAAGGCATCATGTGTCACAGTAAATTCCATAATGCTAGGAATTATTTGACCAAGTAGGAAGGCTCAAAAAACCAGAAAAACCTTTAACAAAATTGACTGATTTAAAAGACTTGAACCAAACAGTTGATTGGAAATGGGTTACGGCTGCTCCAGTTTTTCAGTTGAATTCAATTCCCCCTTGCAAACTGAAGTCAATAAATTAACATAATTTGAGGGTTACTCAATATGATCTTATTTATCAGCATGGTCATCAAAAGTTGGTCACTCAAGGTTTCTTTGCAAACTGGACTAGATAATCACTTGACAATGTAGAAGAAATAGGAGCCCTGGATTAAGGCGGTATTGCTTAGTTAAATTTTGATATATATTGAATAATTTTGACTGTTTCAACTCTAAGAGTTGAGTCCTCCCAAAATTTTACTCAATGAACATCAAATATCCTCTTGTCTAATTTTAATTTAAAATGCATCCTGTAGCTAGCCTTTTGCGCTAAATTCCCTACAATTTAATTCTTAGTCAGATTATTACTGGGAGATGGGGCCCTGCTGTTGGTATTTGGTTGTCGGCTCTGCCCAATGTTAATCCAATGACTGCCAATCTTGGAGTTGTTCCTCCTACATATGAAACCAAAACTTTGGTTCTATTCCAATTTCCTGAATTTATGCTGAAGATACACTGACTCTCTTGAAGGCTATTTATCTTGGTCTCCTTTTTTAGGGTTAAGTATTTTGCTTAACCCTAGTATCCCATTTGAGAATTTCACAAAATGGTATTTGAAGCTGTGTTGGTGGTTAATCATTAACTCCATGTGGATTTGGGTGGTGATCCCCCACCACATGGAGACAGCTTCTTACTATCCCGCAATTTCTGTCACATCATTCATCTTCTAGTTGCTTATCAGCTCCAGTTAGTAGGCTACTCTTTTCATATTCTGCAAGACTTTTTAGGGACCATTCCTGAAAGATCTCAAGCTTTCAGATAAGGCAGTGCTCTTAATATTTTAGCACTGAGATAGACTATATCCCTGATGCTTGTAGGGCTCCTGGTTTTTTCTTTTTGACAAAGTTTTTGTATGTCTGCACAGATTTCTCCAGTTGTTGACTTAATCTTTTTAAACTGAATGCATGGTGGTCACCCAGTCTCATTCTTCTGAGTTTCTAGCTTTGTCTGCTTAAGGCTTGTCCCAGGTGATGTTAATTCTGTAGTTGGCTTTGAATGGGAGCTTTCAGTTGAATATGGTTGGTATTGTTATAGGGAAACTGGGACATGATCAAATGTTCATCCCAGGTGAATTTTCTTTAATATACACAATAGAAGGATACTGTCTCAATACTTGGTTGTTCCTTTCTGTTTGTTCATTAATTTAGGGCTGATAAACCATACACAGTGATCTTTTAATGCCAAAGATATTTAAGATCTGAGCCCAGAATTTAGATATGAGCTGGGGCCCTTAGTCAGATATTTATTTTCTAGGTAGGTTATGTTTCATGAATATAAGGCTCCTGGACAGAGTGACTGTTTTTTGTAGTCATATGTGTTGTGGATTTCACCCATACTGAGTCTCAGGGTAAATCTCTTGGCTCAGTGGCAACTTGGGTCATTTTTAATTCCCATAACTGATCTCTAAACTCTCACCGTCATAAGACTTTAGATGGGATAGATTCTATAAAAAACCCCACCTAAAATTTCATCTCCATCTGGAGCAACTACAAAGGTACAGATCCACAAAGGCGTCAAATCTATTGACCCCTACTGCAGAGAATAAATTGAATATCCCTAGATATCTTTTGAGATTACGCCAGCCAGCCAAGGCTATAAATATTCAATATTTCAATTCCTAATAAACTCCCATTTCTTTCTCTAAGCTATAACCCTATAGTGTGGTCCTTATAAATTTTAAGAGTTTTATAGCCATGATTTATAAGCTTTATTCACCGTTGCCAAATCCCATTGAGATAGATTCTACATCTAGTCAAAACTATTGTTTTAATCTTTGTAAACAATATTAGTTTTCTTCTTCATTATGCTAAAATTCCAGCTTTTTCAAAGAGCTGGCTAAACACTTTATTGTAGGCATATCCTTCTTTCAACTAATCCCAAGAATCCAGCAGGTTCCACTATAAAAAAAGCTGACAGCAGAAAAGTTGACACTTTCACTGGCTTAATGGCTAAAAGACATATCCTAAAATTTTCAGCTTAAAGAATTGTATTCTTAAGCCCCAAAATTTACATAATAACAATTAAACTACTCTTTACAATATTGAGTACCTAGATTATAAAATTTATATGACTATAACAGAATTATAGCCAAAAACCAAAAATGCCTATTTTTAGACTAAATTTTAATTCATATCTTAATTTAATTAAGATTCATATGTTATTTACTAAAGTAATTCACCTCAATAATACCAAATGTTGTTAATTTGACAGTCAGAATTAAGACATTTTTTAGGCTAACTGTCTAAATACCTAAGTTTACTACATTTCAACACTTAGAATGTCAACACTAAACATTTAAATGCAGTTTTCACTAAATTTTCTTAATAAAAAGCCTCAATCCTATATATCATATTAATTTTGAAGTTTTTTTGCATATTTTATATTATACCCCTCAATAATTGGATATTTTTTCAGCTTTGACTTTTGTCAGGACTTCAGAATAATATAGTAAACTTGATCATCATTTCCCTGAACAATTGGCTCCAGACAACCAATTTTCAAAGAGATGTCAATATTAAAGAAGTACTAGTTGATCCCATCTATAGCTTTAGGTAATCAGAATATTGATATCTACCCTGAAGCTTAATTGTGATTCATTGCTAAAGATCTTATTGGTTTGTACTTACGCCAATAAGCTTGATGGTTCTCAAATATGATTTCAGGATACTCTCCTGCCAAATATTTGCTCATGGACTTAAATCAGAACATATGATAAATATGGAAGGTCATTTAGAAGGATAATGCAAAATTCAAAAATCCATTATCAGGGTAACTAAATCTTGAATATTCATGAATTGCAGATGTGATACCTCCAAGACCCCATTACAAAGAGCATGGTCCCACAATCAATGGAAGTCTCATGCTAGACCGGCATGGCTGCCTAACTCTGGGGGCTGAAACTAGCAGTCTGGGGGACAGATAGACTGACTAGTAAGGTTTAGAAGCGTCAGATAGCAAATTGATAAGAGGGCTTATCCACCCTATAAAAGGCTCTCTACTTGTTAGAGATTTATCAGAATATTCACCCTTGATGATGATATTGCAGATCTCTATCAGCGTATCATTACTAGCCAACACCTAGTAGTCAGAAGTATCCAAGTAGAGTGACTTGCTGTCTACTTGCAGACCCAGTGTATTTTCTCTTATGGACCAACAGGAAACTGCCAGGCTGTAGCTGTATTCAAAAACCCAACTGATAGCTATAGATTGTTGCCATACAATCTCCTATCAAAAAATCCACACAATGTGAAATAATAAAGATCTTTCTTAAGACCCAGAAATCTTGACAACTTTCATTTTTCTATACTTTGCCAACAATTAATCACCTAAATCTTTTAGTTTATAGGATAAATCAAAGAAACCCCAGTCCAATAAGAAGAATTTTAAGGAAGTTGTTAAGGCTTAGGCTTTTTCTTCTACAAATAAAGTGATTAAGTGATAGAATAAAAAAATGTACAAAAAATCCCTACACCTTCACTTCCTGAGGAGGATTCTGATGGTGGTTTCACCTCTCATAGCTATATGGGTCTGAGAGAGAATAATATTACATCAGCAAGAAGAAAAGAAATTCAAGCTTTAAGTCCTCTATTGAGTCCTCCTCTAAGCCCTCTCCTAGTGAAAATGAAGATGACAAGGTATATTATACCTTTTTGGTTTTTTAACATGCTCCTCTTTGTCCATAAGATGTAATAAAGTACCACAATATCTTCAATGTAAAGAGCTCCTTCAAGATTACAAAGATATTTCCAAAATAATTTCAAATAGTGTTGTAAAAAGCTGGACCAGACATAATCAGTGATGGCTATGTGTTTAACTGCTTTGATAAAAGAAAGAACACAAGAGCTAAAATCTCACATGTGAAGACAGAGGCTGCCCTGCATGCCTAAACACCCAAGGTTGGGATAAAGTTACCTTGTAAAAGAGAGAACATACCTGTGGTCTCTCAACACTTTGATTAAGAGGCTTCTCAATTGGGACCTACTCCAAATGGTCTCATTATCAAAAGACATGATGGTCACTCACCTGGAAATAAAGGATACTAAGCAAATGAGCACAGAGAACCTTAAATTTTTCCCTGCTTGTGAACAAATTGTTAAGTAATCTGTGATAGGCGCTGAGAGCTAAACCTAATTAGAAAAAATACATCCAACTAAAAGACCTGTTCTTTACTCCTGAGTTGGATGTCCCAATACAATGAGCAGTTCCTTATTCACAATGAAGGGCCTTATGCAAAAGACAGAATAATATGTTATGTTACCTATAAAAACCTAGAGCAACTGCTCTCTACTGAGACTTGGCTCTGTGATGGAATATTTGCAACATGTCTTAAGTTATTCTATCAGCTGTGGGTATTACATTGTCAGCTTGATGATAAAATTCTCTCATTTGCCTATTTTCTTCTTCATTGAGCCTCAGAGAAGATAAAACTAAGAGCATTCAAGATTCTACATGAGGGGCTTAAAGCTATTCTCACTAAGACTGAAATAATCCTGGTCCGTCAACAAGGGCCAATCCTGATGATGCTGATAAAAATGAGGTTATCTTGGCTGCTGAAGAAAAGGAACATTATACTGTAAATTAAGAACCTGAACATAAAAATGTGGGATTGTCAAATACTTGGTCCAAATTTTGTATCACTTTTATGGTATGGCCTTTTTTAATTAAATTGATTTTTTGTGTTTTTATTTGAATTTTTAAAAATGCGTGAACTCATAGACACTTTGCAAAGTTCAAGTCAAACTGCATATTTCTAATGAACAAAATAAATTAAGCGGAATCAAATTTAAAGTGTTCAAATCCATCAACTATTTTAATTAAGTTTACTATGTTTTTTGACATTGCAGGATTGTCAAATCCATGAACCAAATTTCAAATCACTTTTGAATACCACTAGTAAACTCAAATATTAATTGTGGGAACTGGAATACAAGATGAATGTACAGTAAGAAGCTAGGGCAAATCAGTCCAAATCAAGAAGCTCCACTCTGGATAAAATCAAATAAAAAATCCAATCTTGACAACTGTTGAGCAACTGGGGTTATTGCTGGTATGTTTAAAGCTACAGATAGATGTTAGCCTTGCCAATGTACTCTACCTAATCCTATGCTAGAGCACTACTGTAAATTCAGAACCTGAGTGTAAAAATGTGGGATTGTCAAATCCTTGCTCTAAATTTTGAAGCACTTTTTCAGGCAACTCAGCT
>QTSX02004660.1:0-30647 GCA_014839935.2 Entomophthora muscae | reverse complement strand
ATAAGCAAGGTTTCAACCTAAAGTTCTAAGAGAATTTATATCTGTGTTGGTAGTGTGGGGGAGGTAGTGTGGGAAATCTAAGTGGTTTGGGGATGGGCTAGGGCTAACTTGGGTGCTATAGACCTTTATTACTTTATTACCCCTGCATCTATTAATTTCATGGTTGCAGAATGCTAGCTACCTGGATCTATAAGATGTAGGTTGTATAATGTTCCCAGTATCATTTATAATAGCAAGGTGTATCTTGCTAGTTGATGTGTTTTGATTATCCACATGCTGGGCAGTTTTTCAGGTGGGGTTGATGTTGGCCAAGAAGAGAGTGATGGCCTACAACAGGTAAATATTTATTGGTTTACTGATATGCCTAGCTCTTGTGAATGGGGAGAAGTGATATGAGTATGGGAATGAGACTGAGATAGCCCCTGACTGATGATATGGAATGGTAGAGAAGTTGTGGCTAGCTGAAAAAGGATGCACTTAAGGAGCTCTGATATCCTAACAGCAACTGCAGGAGACAGGCAGTTGGATCAGTTTATCAAAGATGGGGGTAAGGTTTATTTTTCTATGTCTCCCATTTAGCTTTGATGAGGTCTTGAAGTTGATATTCAAGCATAACTATTCCCAGAACTATAATCAAGGTGGCTGTCTAGAGAAACAGATGCAGAACTTGGCAGGATTTGGAGGTTTCTGGGAAGTGAAATTGGTTGATTTACACCTGAAAGCTTAAGCTAATCACTTGAATGGATTGAAAACAGCATAAAGAAATGATGAGTATCTGTTGCTGATGACCTAAGGTGTAGGTCACTGTTGGGGTTTAGTTTAAATTTATTCACTTGTGGAAGATTATTGACTTAGTCTGAGGTGTTGACTGATGTAAACTAACAGAAGAGAGAAGCTCGGATGGAAATATTTGCAGGGATGAGCAGAAAGAAAGAAAGAACAGAAATACAGGGAAAAGACGGTGCAATATATCATTTCAAAAACAGCATCTTGAAAAACGCTATTTCAAAAAACGCCATCTCAATTTTTGCTATTCAAATTCATAGTAAAAAATGCCATTTTGATTTACGGCATTTTGACTAAGAAAAAACAGCTTTTAAAATTTTAGATTTTTTAACTCCAACAATAACCCATAAAATTCTCAAAAAATAAAATTTAAAAACATTTTTTGTATTAAAAAGCCTCACAATTTTAAATCTGTAATAAAAATGGGGCTGATTAGTAGCAACAAGGTTGAAAACAGTTTTCCAAAAGTTAAAATATACCCAAAAACAACTATTTTCATCTATTAAAACTATAAACCATACTATAAAATAAGCATAGAATTATACCAAATACTAAAAAAAGTCAAAAATAATAAAACTGAAGGATAATAAGAGAGAAAATTGTGAGGTGTTTATTGGAAAATGGCTCAAACATTTGTAGAAAGAGCAACTGAGATAGCTTGGAGATTCTCAAGCTTTCTATTCTTAGGATAGTATGCAAGGATCACCTTTGGTTGTTTCAGTATATTTTTTATAGCCTTAGTCTGCTTGGGGGTTGCCCTTGAGCTTCATGCCAGTCTTGGAGAGTGGGGCAGAGATGGCCTGCTGGGTTTTTAGATGCACCATTATCTTGTTGAATTTGGGCTTTGAACCTGACCCTTGTAGCAAACTAGCTGGCGCCACCCTTCAAGAGAAGAGGTGGTCTTGATGAGGCCGTCTTTTACCCGCTTATAGCAGCTCCACTGGATTGAGTCACTGTCTTTTCTGATGTGGTGTGCTCCTGAAAAATACCAACCCATTGGAGTTTCAAAATACTCAATAAAAGACGCAAAGGCTGCCTGGTTGGCTATGCTTAGGAGTGGCAGAGGAGGGCATTATAGAAGGCATTGCTCTCCTTCTTCTTGTCAGGAAAGGGTAGCAAAGCAATTGAAAACATCCTTGGCTTCTTTAGTGCCTTGGAGTTGACCAGCTCATGAAGGTCAGAGCACTTTTTGAGGCTAAGGCAGAGTGCTTGCCGGAAGTGGAAGTAGCATCTCTGCATGGAGCTCTCAAAGACTCTCATGAAAGAATTCTCCTGGGCCTGTTTGAAATTCACTACCAGATATTCATGGTAGGGAAGGCTTTCTGGCTGCTTCCGGTTGGCTTCCTCTTCCTGTGACTGGGCCTTCTTCTTGCACCTCTAGTATCCTTTAAATCCTCTTTGGATGGTTGGAAGGACTCCATCCAACTTGGCCTTCAAAATTGAAAGAGCATGTACATAATTTTCCTGCTTTTACTTGGGAGGAAAAAAGAAGACCAAGGGAAGAGCCATATTTCCCACCTGCCTGTGAATGTTCCAAAGCTGGCTAAATAGCTTGGGGCAGGTGGAGATAGTTCCATCTTCAAGCCAGGTCTTGCATTTTAACAGATTGTGCAGATTCTGTGGGGTGGTAAAGCAAATGATGTGCTCAGCGCATGTTGGCCGTTGTTGTGGAGAAGGAATCTCTCATCATGACAAGATAGTTTTTGTTCCTATGTAAGGATCAATTTCTTGATTGATGAAGCACTGACGCCTTCAGTGCTCTGAGCATATATCTGATTAGTGAGATATCTCTACACTTCTTGAGGCACCACCAACAGTGGCAAGTTGGGTATCATTTAAATTGGAGTGAGAAAATCATTGAAAACCTCAGTGGCAGTTTGGTCTTTGGTGGTTGATATGACCTGGAAAAGAAACCAGTGGATTAGTTAGTATAAGAGATCAAACAGCTTGGTGCAGTCATGCCCAGTAGTCAGGGCCTTAAATCTTGTAAACCTATAAGTGGTAAACCTGATGGGCACCCAATGTTATCACATTTATATTGATGTTGGTGCATTGGTTTTTATCATTACAGCTGAAGCTGTGTAGCCTCTGGAAACAAAGCCAGCACCCCCTTTCTTAGTCATGATGGGGTAGCTGGCTGGGTATGTGTCAGGGATTTTTTCCCTGACTATTATTAATGTTATTGAAAATCTGGGCATGAAATCCTTTACCAAACCAACACCACAACAATTTTAAAACCAGTGTATTTATCAAAAAAGGAGATTCACGGGGATCAAACTCAGAACTCTAAAGAAGGGGCCCGCGTTAACAAGAAATCAAAATTGCAACTTAGTTTACCTAATTATGTTGAATTCATTCATTTGACTTTTGCTCTGGCTTTTAAATTGAATTTCAAAAGGTTATTAACAGAATCAACAACGTCACTTACCGCTTGTGATCTGATTGGCTGTAGCTGTCTTCCTTGCTGCTCTGGAATTGATTTAATCTATATGTGAGCCAAGCTCTGTACTTAGTTTTAAGTGGTTATGTTAACACAACCCGCTTAATTATCTACATTGGTATGGCTTATCACTGGTTCCTCTATTTTAATCTTATAAAAATTTATATTATTAAGTCCCATTTTATCAATATTTGAGAAAAAGTATTGATTTGATCTCAGGTCAACGAAAATCCCTCTTATACTCAAAAAATGCCACTCAAATGTGTCAGCCTTCATTGTGAGGGTCTTTAAGTGAGCTATTCTTATCATTTCTCTTTGTTCCAATAATAAAGAAATTATCCTACACCTACTACTCCTCCATTTTCTGATAAACACATTTTTGAAGCCATGAGAGGAATTCTATTCCCATCCTGGTTTCTAGCTTACTTCTTGCCAGTGGTATCAGTCCTGGAAAGCCTAACATCTACAACTGACTGGTACAACTCTTCCCAAGATGACACCCAACAAAAGAAATCCCTTGCCAATGGATGGTTCAAATACCCTTCTGGACATTGGGGACGTAAATTCCACTATGGTCATTTGTTTACTACACCGCCTACCAAACCTACTCTGGTTAGACCTTACGCCTCATTTTACCTCTTGACGTATTTGGTGGGTTACTATCTACTTGGCCGTTTCAGTTCTATGTTTGGAAGATTTGCTTACCTAGGGCACCTTGGACACCTCACAATGATCACGGTTCCTATTGGTTTAGTAATAGCAGGTTTGAATTTAGGGGCTTTGGACCATCAGCTAGGGGAACTTTTTCCCTGCCAAGTGGGTCCCTGGCAGTATGTGACGGGCACAGCAAAGGTACCATTTTGATTACAGATATTATGCATGGTGTATAGATCCCAGAGCTCAATTTACTCATCTGCAGGAGCACCAGGCTCAGACTCCTATTCCTCTTCAGGATATGGAGGTGGGATCAGAGTATCAGTTGAAGTTGAACAACTTTTCTTGGGGGTCTGAAGGGGAGCAAACAAAAGGAATGGGGAGGGGTAGGACTGTTTCCCTCTAGTTCAGGGGAAGGCATGGGTGTCTTGGGGGGATCTTTGGCCTTGGAAGGCTGCTTTTTAGGGGTGGTTTTGGCCTTGAGAAGAGTGATCTTGGACTTGGAGGCCTTGGTGGCCTTGGACGCAGCTTTTTTGATGGACTTGGGAGGCATCTAAAAATGAATTAGTATCAAAATATGAGCAATTTGGGGGGTTGTTTTTAAAGAGAAAAATGAGAATGTTTTAATTTAAAAGTATTAAATCTTTTTAAATAGAATTTTAAAAAAGTCTTAAAACATATATTATCAAAATTTAAATGTTTTTTGTTGGGTAAAAATAATTGTTTTATTAGTAACGCAAGTATGCAAAAATTTGAGTTTTGACTGAAAACTTGCAGTTGAAATGGTGTTTTTGAAGTGATGTAATTGAGGTGCCTTAGCTCAAAAACATAGTGTTTTTGACCATTTTTTATATTAAATTAAAAAAATTCCTGGTGGAGCTACCTTAACTGGGTCAAAAAGTAAAACTTGAATATCTCAAAAACTAGCTTATACAACTGGGGTTAAAAAGTACCCAGTTTTTAGAGGAAGCCAAAAAAAATATATAAATGCAAAATTTCAGTTAATTCCTTACATTCTTTATTAATATGGTTTTTTACATGAAAATGTACTTTTGAAAAGTGGAAAACAAGCATTGCGGTGGGGGAATTGATATAGCGTAGCCTGGCGTCATATGTAATTTCCCCTTATTTTACCCCTATCCATTGTGCGCATTAAATCAATTGGGTGATATGAAACCCAGTGGAATTTGAACTGGCATAAATCAAAATGGTGTAATCACCCCCTTCCATATTAAAATCACTATTAAAATATTTTATTAAGGGATCCCTTATCAATGTATTCATGTATAATAAAGTTATTAATTACATATAACAAGACTGGCTTTTTTTACCCAGCAATGATAATCACTAGTAGGACTATCATAGTGGCGTTATTTTATGTTGTTCTTAGTATAAGTGTCTTGGATTAATACTATAGGAACATCTTCTGGCACTATACAACATGCTGTGATTTAGTTTAGGTATAAGCTTATTTTAGTTAAAGATAAATAGTGTGATTTTAAATAACATAAGGTTGAGATGGTGTAAACATGCTCTACACTAAGTGATTTCATAATTAAATAAAGTTATCAAAATAAGCTTTACTTAATCTGACTCAAAGTGACAGAATTAAGATGGCGTAAAATTTAGATGCCAAATTATAAAGATATATGTAAATTTTAACTATTTTATTGTTTATTTTATTTTATTTTGAGTCAAAATCACTAACACAAAACACCATCTCAAATTTATTTGAGATGGCATATATCAAAGTGCTGTTCTCAAAATGATGTGTCCTACCAAAAAACCATCCAGGTTGGCTGAAAAGAGAAAGAGAACAGAGAGAAAAGAGTTAAAGAGAGAAAATAAAGAGAGAAAACAAAGAGGATAATAAAGAAAGAAGTATAAGAATTAAAGGATATAAAGGAAAAGAACTTATATAAATAAAGAGAATACATAATTAAATAAGTAAAAACTATAAGGGATCAAAGAAAGAATTTCTTAAAAGGTTAATTGAGAAGAATGGAGCAGGGGCAGATGGAATGACACAGAGAAACTTTGAAAGCAGGGCATAAAATTTTGCCAGGCATTTAGAGGTGAAAAAGAGAGCAACAGGTGACTCAAAGCTTTGCCAAGAATTGATGCAGATCAGGAAATACAGAGAAAATCTGAGCAAATCCCTGAGAGAAAAAATCACTAAGTGAAACATAAAAAGAAGCTGTTTAAAACAATGTGGTGAACATAACAGAAACCAGAGAAACTGTCTGAAACACAGAGCCATAGTTTTTCCAGAGAAAGAAGAATACAGGTTCAAACCAGGGGAGGGAGCAGGTAGTCCAGGAAAACTGTTTATAGAAACAGGTAAAACTGGTGTGTATGACTGAAGCCTGTTTTACCAATGAAAAACATTGGTAAAAAAGAAGGGAAAATCCTAAAAAATCAAGGGTTTGACAGGTAAAAGTCTGCCTAGATTGGCTGAGGTAAATTATAAAAATAAATTTATATAGTGTCAAAACAGCAGGCTTAACCCCCAAACAAGGTTCCAAGCAAGCAGGTTTGTGAACCGTGATCCAATTACCCAGTCACACAAAGCCAAACTAGGAAGTCAACTCAAATCAAAATCCAACCACATGAACAAATGATGATCCCTTACATTGAATACCTTGTTTTGGCGCTTGACCCATTACCAGGATCAAGCCACCCCCTTTTCTATCTCACTATGTGATCAATGCAATCATGTTCCTGTTATCATGTTTTGCAACAGCTATATAATCACTATCTCTCAATAAAGATTATTATCTAGCTTCTAAATATTTTCCCCTTGTAACTCTGCTAAAACAGCACAGTTACAACATTGGTAGCACAGGTAGGTTGTCCATCCTACTTTATCCCTCAAAATTCTGGCTATTACCTGTACTTGCTGCAGTCAACAAATCCTCAACAGAATTATGTCTGGCCTCCTGCTAGATTGGATGCCATACCTGCCGAGTACCAAGATACCAGAAGGATTTGTAATATACCATAACATGCTTGTACTGGTGCCTGCATTCAATGCCCTGTCAGTGCAAGGGTTCTTTCAGGCACCTATCATTCCATCCTGAGCCACAACCAAGGAAGAAATCATGCCTGCCTACGTGGCCCAACGGCTTCAAAGTGCCCCTTGGAACCATTTGCCGGGGCCAACAACAACAATGCTACAGCTTGGATTCAATCTACCCAAAGTGAAATGGTGCAGATTTAATGCCCACAACACTTCTAGATTGCAGAGATATCCATCCAATTCACACACCATGCAGGCACTTGATGCTACAAGTGGCACAATGACCATACTTTGAAAGACTGGGACACTTTCAAACAAGACTTCTTGGCACAGTTTTTATTTTAGGACACCGCCTCATGATTATCTGCCAAGTGAAGAACCTGAACTAGACAGGCACCATAAAAGAACTCACACACACTTATGAAGAACTCCACCTAAATGCCCCTGCAGATATGGCAATTGACACTCCAGCCACACATCTCATGTATTACAATGCCCTTAAGTCACATGTGATGTGATGTGACACATCAACCTGGACCAAGTAACCAATCTGCAAAGCTTATATTGTGAAGCAGAGAAGGCAGAGCAAACATCCAACACCTTCCACAAAGCGCAGACTGGGAAGAGAGAGACCCAAAGATTATCACTCAACTGGGTGCACTAATTGCCTGCCTCCTGGAAACAACAACAACTCAAACCATAAGCCTGCAGGCTCAAATGGGCACAGAACCAGGAACAATGGACAGTCAAATTGTACCCATTTCCATATCACTGCCACTCAAGACAATCCTGGTAAGGGAAAAGCCTAGGGAGAACACTAAGCAAGCCAAGCCCCCCCTCACCATTTCCAACTCACCCAACAATGAGTACTGCCTCAAGGATGTAGAAAAATGACCAATGATACAAATGCCCTCAAAAGACCCAGTACTTTACACCATTACCAGAAATCCCAATAAACTAATGACCTATCCTTTCTGCTTATGCAGTTACACAGGCTCAGCACTCCTGGACATATGTGCAGATCAAACCATAGTCAACAGCAGCTTTGTAGACAAGTTCAAGCTGGCCACTAATCCTTTGCAGATTAAAAACGTGGTCCTAGCTGATGAACATCACATTGCTGTGACAAAGGAAACAGCCCCTTTCTCCATTATGCTAGAGAATCTGCACTCCATTATCCAGGGAATTGTCATTGACTTCCCCAAATTTGATGTTGTACTGGGACTGGACTGGCTACAAAGGAATAATCCCCACATAGACTGGAAAACCTCAGTATTAACCATCAAGCGTGAAGTCATCAATCACCAGATATACCCTGAATCAGTGGATCAAATCCTGTGTGACCATGTTTTTGTACGCATTACTGAAACCCTGGACAAAAAGGAGAGCCTCAAGGCAATTGATTGGGACTCCTGCCAATATAAGATCATATACTTCAAAGATCACCAGGAATCTACTATTTTTCAGGATCTCAACATTGTGACCCATCTTCCTGAAATCTTTAATGAGGTGCTACTAGGACTACCGCCAGAGAAACATATCCAAAACTCCATCCAACTCAAAGGAGTTGTACCTAAGGCGCAACCCATCTACCACCTGACCCCAAACAAAGACAAACCCCATGTTCTTACTTCAAGGAAGCTTTAGAGAAAGGACTTATCTGCCCCTCACAATCTCCTTTTGGTGCTGCTGTTTTCTTTGTAGCCAAGAAAGAAAGTACCCTGCGCCTAGTCATATACTATTGAGCCCTAAAAACAGTTACAATCAAGAATTGTTACCCACTACCACTCATTGACAACCTCTTTGATGCCCTGGAAAGCGCCACAGTCTTCTACAAGATTAACCTAACTGCAGGCTACAACAAGATCTGCATCAAGGAGGAAGATTTACCCAAAAAAATTGTCCACACTAAGTATGTATTATACAAGTGCGTGGTGCTCAATTTTGGAATGAAA
Source organism: Entomophthora muscae (assembly GCA_014839935.2). Taxonomy (NCBI): domain Eukaryota; kingdom Fungi; phylum Entomophthoromycota; class Entomophthoromycetes; order Entomophthorales; family Entomophthoraceae; genus Entomophthora; species Entomophthora muscae. The sequence continues at coordinate 21,793 of QTSX02004660.1, read as the reverse complement.
AAAACACCTTCAACCTTTGTGACTTTCATGAACAAGGTTTTTGCTCCCCATATTGTCACCAAGCCCTAGTATACCTGGACAATACTATTGTCTACAGCTCTTTGTATAAAAGTATCATAAGGACCTGAAAGCAGTGTTTGCTACCCTGGAACAAAACAAACTGCTAGCTAAGCCCTCCAAATACCAATTCTTCTGAAAAAATCTTCCCTTCCTAGGGCACATAGTCTCAAAGGACGGCATCAAACCCAATAATCAGAAAATTCAAGCCATTTGCAAAATGCCACCTCCAAAAGACAATTCAGAGCTCTGCACATTCCTGAGAATGATTTTCTACGTGTGACAGTTCATCCCTGACTGTGGCGTCCTGAATGCACCTCTGTCTGCCATAACTGGCACCAAATCCAAATTTGTATGGACCCACCAACGTGACCTTTGCTTCAGAAGTCTTAAGGAGAAACTCACCACCAAGCCTATTCTACAATACCCCAAATACAATGGGGAATATCAAATAGAAACATACACCTCTGACACATCCATTGGAGGATTACTAAAAATCAAGAACAGCAATGGCAACTTCCTGCCTGTAGCTTACAAATCACACAAACTTATGGACAGTGAGTGCTGATACCCTATACACAACATAGAATCACTAGCCATTGTGCATTGTTTGGTCAAATTGTGTTTTTACTTAGAACAACAGGAGGAGTTTACAGCCCCAACAACCACAAATTGCTAATATACTTTAAAACCAGGAAAATCTCTCCTGCCAACAAGCACAATGAATGGAACTCCTGGAACAGTTCAAAATGATCATATATTACAACCTGGTACAGAGCTTGCCATGGCAGATGCACTTTTGCGCCTGTACTTTAGAGCCACAAGAGGCAAGAATGGACTTGACCCAGACTGGCCTCTCCTGGTACTCCAAAAAAGGACAATGGCTTCTTCCCTGGGTCCACTGACATTACAAAGGAGACAGCCATCAAGAACAAGCACTTATTTGCAGATGTGTACTGGACCTTACACTGCAAAATGACTGATGGAACCACCATATCTTACATCCCCACACATCAGCAAGTTGATAAAATTCTACTCTACAACAGAGACCCAGGACACACAAAAAGCTGCAACTTCTACAAATTCCTTAAACACAAAGCATGGTGGCCAACCCTATACCAGGATGTCCAGGAAGTCTTAGATTGGTGCAAACTATGTGAGAAATTTGCGAGAAGCAATACCCCTCCTAAATCTGTACTGCCTATTCACTCACAACTGCCCTTCAACGTGTGGGCCCTAGAAATTGTAGGACCCATGCCAGGAAAGCACAACAAAAAGAAATACATCATCACTGCTATTGAATTTGCCACTTGCTGTCCAGTGGCACAAGCAGTAAGATCCCACTCAAGCAGTGTTGTGCAGCAATTCATAGGAAAAGAAATCATCAGTAAGTTCAGAAAGACAGAACTCCTGATAACTGATGGAGGGAAAGAATTGACCTCTGAATATACCAAATTTTACCTCACCAAAAATGGGGTCCAGCACACAGTGACAACACCTTACCACCCTAAGGCTAATGGATGTGTGGAGTGGCTGAATGGCAGCCTAGTGCAAGCCCTGGCCAAGATCACTGCTAGGAGACATGAAGACTGATATAAGCAGCTACCAACTGCATTGCTTGTATGCCAGATCTGTGTGAACAGATCCACTGGGAAAATTTCCTTCAAGTTATTCTATGGCACCCAACCCAATATTATTCAAGCGCTATCAGGACACAAGCTGGAAATGCCCAGTGAAATTCCGCCCTGCTCAGACCCTCAAATCATACAGGCCAACTTTAACCAACTAGAAAGAGAAGAAAAACGCCTCCAGAATAACTTTTTCCCTCATCCAAGACAGACATGAGTTCAGTGGCAAATTATGGGTAGTGAATAAAAATAAAAGTAAATTACAGCTGGAAAATTGGGCCCTGTCATCATCTTAAAGGTAAACAAAAACAACACTTACCTTGTACTGGAACTTGAAAAACTCAAACAAGATAAAGTTCTCCACCACAAATTCCTAAGGCCCTGCAAAGCAAGACAAAAACAATGCAAGACCATTCTACCTGCCACCAAACAACAGCTGATTTCATGAATGACATTTTAATACTTGTATTAAAAACCTGTAAATTGAAACCCGGGTCTCAGGGAAAGCCTTATATTGACCAGAGTGGACAGGGAACTGCCCAACTGCTAGTTGGTTCAAGCCCTGGACCACCAGAGATAGATGACCCCAAACAGGGGAACAAAAACCTGCCAACCTACCAAGTGTCAATACTGGAGGTTCAAAATCAACATTGAAAACCCTGGAATTGAACCCCAACCCTCCAAAGACTACTTAAGTCACACAAAGTGGATAGGAAACCGCTCACTTGTTAAATTGCAAACCCAAGTTGACAAGTTACTCCAAGACCCACCAGTCTCCCAAGGACAATTCCCTAAATGGTCACCAGATTGATGCCAAACTTGCGCCACCAAAGATCTGGACCTATGCAGAGGTTGAAGCTTGCCTTAAGGAGGTTAAAACAAAACCTACAGTTAACTCTGCCAATGACCACCAGCAACTTCCAGTCTTCCATCCAGAATGGGTATTACAATTGAACTACTCAGGTGACATAGCAAACAGTGGCAGCATAACAAAGCATTACCACTTCTGTTCACCAGAGCAGGCACAACCTGGATCTGCTGCCCTCAAGACTCTAAGCTAAGATCCATGCCCCGCCAGTGCCTTGTCTGTGAATCTGAACCCTGCAAAAATCAAAGAAGCAAAAATCCATGGTATAAAAGCCCCAGCGGTATGGTGATGACCATATTGTCATTTTTGATAATAAAGTTTTATGAATCTTTGGTTCAAACAAATCTTACCTTATCTAGTCTTAGTGATCTTCCGTCTTAACTCCGGCCAAGTAGACCATCAGGCAACTGCCTCCTCTGGAGATCAACCTGTGACCCTTCCCAGACACTATACTGTCCCCCCAGGAGCCCCCTTTAGACCTGTGCATTTTATCAAATACCCGCCCAACCCTGCCTACGCAAAGTACAACTTAGAGACCATCCTCATTGCTAATTCCTTGGCAAGGACTAGAGAAACTGAATAAATAGGACGTGAAGGAAAGTGGTACAATAGGCCGCCCAGATTGTTCAAAGACAAGTACAATTATCTGCCTGCCTACTTTTTTCCCATGACTCTGCCCTTAACCCCATGACCTGACCGCCCAATGGAGACCCCCACTGCGGCCAAGACTACGTCCACCCAACTGTTTGGAGTACTCTACATTACTTTGACAGGAATGGTAGAAACTATGGTGCCCAATTCAGGGCCCTGGTCTTTGCTTGGACAATCTGTTTTTATATTATCAAGGTATCACTCATCCTATGGTGGGCATTACCCTCTGGCCCGGCCGTATTCCGACCCAAGCCAACCAATGCCTCTACCTATGCCTGGCTTCCTGAAAGCTGGAACAATATGGCCCCCAGGCTCCCAATGACTTCCCTGACAACCTTCCCCAAGAGGAGACTGACCTTCAGTTGGGGGAGGTGGGTGTTGAAACAGCAGGCTTGACTCCCAAACAAGGTTCCAAGTAAGCAGGTTTTTGACTTGCAATCCAATTACCCAGTCACTCAAAGCCAAACTAAGTATTCAACTAAGATTTAATAATCCAATAACATGAAAAATGATAATCTCTTACAGTGAATACCTTGTTTTGGCCCTTGACTCATTACCAGGATCAAATCATCCCCTTTTCCATCCCACTGTGTGATCAATGCAATTATGTTCCTGTTAAAAATTCACAATAGCTATATAATCACTATCTCTCAATAAAGATTATTATCTAGCTTCTAAATATTTTCCCCTTGTAACTCTTCTAAAACAGCACAGTTACATTAATAGGGAGAAAAAATAGCCTAATTCTGGAACAGAAATAGGTTCAAAAGTGAAAACAGGCTGAAACAGGGAGCTATTTAAGGGGAAGCATACTGAAACAAGGGTAGAACAGTCTAGAAAAAGCTAGAATCCAGAAAGAAGCCCAATATATATGTGAAGGAGTCCAAGACATCAAGGCAAGAGTATAGAACCAGGAAAAAGCAGTGCAAGGCAGGGAGGCAAGAAATTATAGTGCAAAGTGCAAAAAGACATACAAGACATGGTGGAAGAAGCCCAAGGCCAAGATCAAGGAGCCCAAGACTTGGCAACCCAAAAAATCAATCCAAAAGAGGCTATAATAACATAGGGTTTCTAAGCAGATCTTTCTTTTGATTCAAATAAACACCAATATTGACCCATATTATCTTTTTTTGTGACAGAGAACTTTCCTGGTGATAATCATTTTGAAGCTGTTCAAGAGGATTGTTAGAGAAAAAATCCAAGGCTTTCTTACTCAAAGCAAAAACCTGGTGAAGGAATGGGTAAAGTAGTGCCAATAAGCTTGGGATAACGGAGATTTCTGGACTGTATATTATCATGCAAACAGCCTCCTAGATAATGGAGATGCTTTGTTAGCCTATAAATTGCTGTAAGTATGTTTTACCCTAACTATCAATTCTCAATGATGATTGGGGGTATGGTGAGTTCCTGTTGGAATGTTTAGATAATTCACTTTTCTACTTTTCATAGAACAATTATCTCTGAGGGTGAGAGCCCCAACCCACCCAGTCCCTGGCTTTGACCCAGTACACACCTTGGTGACCTCCTAGGAGCAGGAGCGCCATATGTGTGTTGCATGGTTAATTCTATTAAGTTGTTTTGGGAACAGTTGGTATTAAAACTGTCTTCATGTTGACTATCTACATTTCAATTGTTAAAATTAATTTATACCCAGGTTGTCATATTAGAAAAGTCTAGATAAAGTTTCCTATCATGTAGCCTACTGGACGTTGACACTTTTTAAGCATGCAGAAGCCTGTTAGCTGAATATTTTACTTAATAAAAATTAAGCTTTAAAATACTTATTAGGGCAATATAATTATGTAGAATCCAAAAATAAAATAAAAAATAATGCACAATAATTGAAAATATGATAAAAATCAACTTTGAAAATAATTTACTGTGAAATTGAGTGTTTTTACTATAAAATTATTTTATTTACAGTAGTTTTCAAACCTTTTGAGATAAACAAAAAAATACAACTCAGTGTAAAAACAAAATAAAAATTAAAGAATTTATATTAATTTACAATATATTTGGATCCAACTTGATTTTGTTTTTTGACTGTGTTGTATTTGTTTTTAGACTGAGATTTTTTTGTTTATCTCAAAAGATTTGAAAACTACTGCACCATATAAAGAGTTTATAAATTATTTTCAAAAAAACTTTTGATAAAAATAACTAATATCAAATAAGAAACTTAAGATAAATACTTGTTTTAAGAAAAGTTGATATAGTAGCAACCCAAAATTACATAATCTTTAGTACTAAAACACATAAATGAGCTAATTAATCCAGGTTCTAGCATAAAAATCTTTTATAAAAACTATTAATTATTTCTGACATTTTAATTTAAAGTATCTTGCTAAATAATATTATTAGTTTTAACTTTAAAATTATATTATAGGAAATTAGAAAGAGACAAAAAAATTTATTTTAAACTAAGTTGAAGGTTTGTTGCAGGAGATTACAGTGGCAATATTACTTATCTGCTCCCCAAGCTCAGATAACTTGTACTTATTCTTGACAGCTGTCTTTATCTGCTCTATATAAATGCTAGCCTTACACTGTCTTCTTCTCTTTGGAGCTTTTACTTTCATATTGTGAAGGACAGGACAGTCTTCCCCTGTTCAGCCTTAAGGTTCTCAAAGAAGGTGTTGTATCTGGGATTTACCCCAAATGAGGACTTTAGATGCTTATGCTAGTTTTCCAAGAGAAATGATGTCTTCATTTTTTCCTTGAGAACAGCTTGATATCAATTACAGCTTGCCTTTGGTTGAGTATATACTTCTAAAAAGTATAATAAACAAGATAAGGGGAAAATTTAACAAGATAAAGATATCTTATTGAATATAAATTTAGAATAATAAATAGTATCATTACAAGCCACATACTGTCCATCTACGTCATGGGGGTCATGGGGTTTATCTGAGTAATATTCCTCTTAGGTCACAAGGCTTATTCAAGTTGTGTTCCATTTAGGATATAAATTAGGTGATCCCTGTGATAGATGGTTGGCTGCTAATGGTGCCACCAGTTTATTGACCGGTCAGTGAACCATTTGGTGAGCTGTTTGGTGATCTACTTGGGGTGTTAATTCCCTAAGAGGGTGCAATCAAAGATGTTGTGACACTTTGCTGTTGGATTGCCCCTGTGGTTAACCACCTTGCACCCCACCCATTGTGGCTCATAGTAGTCAAAGAAGGGTTGGAACTCAGCTTCACAACTCAAAGCATAGTGATAACTATAGAGAAGCTCAAGTACTTGGCCAACATGCTCAGGCTTAATAAATGTAAGAGCAACAAAATTCTGGATCAGGAACCTGCATTTATCATTTGTATCTTGTTGTGTGAGAGAGCTGAGGAGGGTCTTTCCCTTAAGGCATCTATTGATAGCCTATTGGTAATAAAAGAAACACCCTTGTATCTCACCATTGAAGGTTTTTATAAAGGCATTGTATTGAGATGTCTCATAATCCATGATAATTATTTTGGGGCCAAGGTCTCTATTGCGTCCCTTTTCTTCAGCAGCTAGGGTGACCTCATATTTATCAGTGTCATCAGGATTGGCCCTTGTTGATGGACCAGAATTCTTTTCTGTCTTATTGGAAATAACTTTAAGGCCCTCCTGTAGAATCTTTAATGCTCTTAGGTGTATCTCCTCTAAGGCTCCAGAAAGAAAAATATGCAAAGATGAGGACTCTATCATCAAGCTGACATGCCTACCTACAGCTGATAGAATAAATTAGGACATGTTGCACATGTCCAATCACAGTGTTGCAACTAAGTTTCCAGACTTGCCTGCCAATGTATCTTACAATAAACAGGGGGCACTCAATGAGTTATCCCTTGATGTATCTAATGACATGGGTCATTCTGATAGCAATGTCAAATTAAAGGCACTTCTTCCTAATTAGGAGACCTGCCAATTTGACCTATTGATCCAACACAGGTTATTCCTTGGCTTCAATCTTTACATGGAGCATGCCACCCTCTTGTGGCCTGATGGCTTTCCCATATTGTATATTAATTGTATTATTCTGCAATAAGCAAACCTAATTATTATTCCTGTCCTTTCTATTGGACCTTTTTCCCCCAATTCAAATACTGAATCCTCATTGATTCAGTTGCAACAGTGGTAGCAGAAGTAGGTTCACAACCTTCCTAAAAGAAAAATTCCCCCAAGAAAGGACAGAGTACAGGCTGTATGGCTACTAACCATCAAGAGAAATTCCTGCCAATTCCCAAGGAGGACATCCCCAACAGGTACATTATTTACCAAGACCTGCTAGTTCTTATGAATGTGTGTAATTGGCTCTGCCTTGAACAGTGTGACGCCAGCGTCACCCTGCCTCAGTTGGACCTTTCACAGCGCATGCTCAACCTTCAGCTGGAATCCTTTGCAGGTGGGGTCAAAGGATCCAACATTGTCAGTTGGCTTCACTCCACCAAAACCTGTCTCCATATCTGTCAATTACCCGAGCCCATGTGAGTTTCCACGGCGCCTGGGCGCCTCAAGGGCCCCACTGCTGTGTGGTCTACCAACTGGTACAGCCAGGAAATTGAGGTCACCTGGGCGGTATTCAGGGACACCGCAAAGTCCCACTACAGCAAAACCTTCTTGCCTATTATGGTGAGAACTCCCCTTATGGCAATTAAGCAGACTGACTTCATTCTTAATTACCTTGTTGCCTGGCAGCAAGCTCTTGTTGCTGTCCCCAAAGCTGTGTCCAACAAAAATGCTATGCTCCTGACCCTAATAGTCAATGGGCTCAAGCCCTATATCTATAAGTGGGTCCCTGTAGGTTGCTGCACCTCCATTAATGACTATTACAAAGCCATTGTGGAGGCCAACAACCAGGATTAAATGGAATTCTGCTGTACAAATGATGCACCACCTCAACCTTGTGCAACACCTGGCAGCGCCCACAACTAAGTAGGCCGCCGTCAGCTCTGCCAGGCAGAAAATGGGATTAAACGCCCCCGCAAGGGGGAACTCCAGTTAGCACAAATTGAGGACCAAGGCAAAGCCTAGGGATTGTAGCTACAAGAGGTTCTAAAAACCCACTTGACCCCACTCTCAATCCCTCCTTGCTAAAAACCCCTGCAACTACAATGTACACAAAGTTGAAACCCTTGACGTCTTCCAGGTTCATAGTGACAACCCCGTACTTCAAACAAGCCACTCTCTCAATAAATTAACCCGCTTGGCTTATCCCTTTTGTTTTTGTGAGAATACCCACAAACTATTGGAGGATACAGGGGCTGACTACACCATGGTTGACCAGGTGTTTTCTAATTCCCAACAGTTAGACTACATGCCAAACAGATTCAAGGCAGTACAAGTAGCTGACTCCTGTAGAGTAGCAATTATCCATGAAACAGTACCCTTCTCCGTAAGAATGGGGAACATCCAGGTTAAGCTCTCTGGGCCAATCATAGCAGAGCTCAGCCACAATGTAATTTCTGGCCTTGAATGGCTTTGTTGCAACTGTTCCTACATCAACTGGAATACATCTTTTATCACCCTCAATAGAAATGGGGTCGGCTTTCAGATCTATCCCGTTGAAATGAGCAAGCTTCTTCACAATACTGTGCTTTTCAGAATAACAGGATTGTACAATTTCAAGAGGGGACTAGACTTCAATCAATGCTCAGTCAAAGTTATCTGCGCTGAACCACCTGCAGCCCCCTTTCTTGACCACTTCACCTCCACCAGCGCTTGCCACACTCCTCAAGGAGTATAAGGATGTCTTCAGTAAAACACTGGACCAACTACCTCCTCCCCGGGAGATTCAGCATGCTGTACAACTTCAAGGGTTGTTACCCAAAGCACGTCCCTTATATTGTCTTATACCAAAAGAAGATGAGACCTTCTACCAGCACCTTATGAACGCTCTCAACAAGGGCTTCATTCACTCCTTGCTTTATCTATACAGAGCTGATGTCTTCTTTGTAGCCAAGAAGGACGTGTCTCTTTGCCTGGCCACAGATTACTGCGCCCTAATGAAGTGACAGTTAAGAATAAGTACCCCTGCCGTTGATTGACAACCTGTTTGACACACTTGAAGGTACAAAAGGTCTTTAGCAAGATTGATCTCACTGCAGGATACAACCAGGTTTGCATTGCACTAGGGGATGAAGCAAAAACTGCCTTCTGCACATGCTACGGGTTGTTTGAGTGTCAGGTCATGAACTTTGTAAACACCAATGCTCCTTCCACCTTTGCCATGTTGATGAAAAAATCATTTGAGGAATTGATTGGTAAATGTGTGGTTGTGTACTTTGATGACATTATTGTATTCAGTCAAGATCAAACCATGCACCTCCAACACATCTATGCTGTCCTTGACACCCTTCAGAAAAATCAGCTAAAAGCTAAACCCTCCAAATGCAAGTTCCTTGAGTTGGAGCTCTTATTCCTTGGGCACACTATCTCTGCCCAAGGGATAAAGCCCAAACCTGCCAAAATAAAGGCAATCACCAGCATGCCGCCTCCCACTAATATGGGTCAGGTGTGTACCTTCCTAGGCATGGTTGCCTATGTGCGCAAGTTTATTCCCAATTGCAGAGAGCTAATTGCACCCCTCACTGAGCTCCTAAAGACCAAACAGCGCTTCCAATGGACCCCTGCCAGAGATCAAGCCTTTGAGACGTTGAAGCAAAGACTTATAACTGCGCCCATATTGTAGTTCCCCAATTGGAATTGCCAGTACAAACTCAAGACTGATGCCTCTAACAAGTGATAGGGGGTGTAATATGGGTAGAAACCAACAAAGGTGTCTTCCCCCTGTGGCATATGAGTCCAGGAAGCTTACAGACCCAGAACAATGTTACCCTATACATGATAAAAAATTGGTGGCAATTGTACACTGTGTTGAGAAATGGTGCTTTTATCTGGAAGGGGCACCTTTCCATCCTGCGTCCTGGCAGATCACAAGTCACTCCAGTACTTTAACACACAGTCCCACTTGACACGCCACCAAGAAGGCTGGGTTGAGCGTTTATCCCCCTACCAGCTGCGCATTGAGTACAAGCCTGGGAAGGAACTTGTCACAGCTGACGCCCTCTCACAGCTCTATGTAATGTCCATCACCAGAGATGATGGCTTGGATCCAGACTAGCCAATGTTGTACCTCTGTCCTGAAGCAACTCATTACAAAGGCCTTAACTCAGTAACTATCTCTAAGTTGAAGGACAACAAAATCCAGTTCACCACAGATGCTGGCAATGTCTGCCGCCAGTCAGAGACAGGTAATAATATGGCTTACATTTCCACAACACAATGAGGAGACAATACTGCATTACCACCACAACTTGGGTCACATCAGAGGGCACAATCTCTTCAAGATCATGAAACAAAAGGTTTGGTGGCCGCATATGCGCCAAGATATCTTGGATCTCCTTGAAACATGTGTGCTGTGTGAAAAGAACATGTCTAAACCTGCACCCCCCAAGTCTGTCCTGCCCATCAAGGCCATAGAACCCTTCAAAAAGTGGGCTCTTGATGTTGTTGGGCCCCTCCCCAAAGACAGACTGGGGAAGAAATACATCATAACTGCCATCAACTACTTCATTTGTTGGCCAGTGGCCTGGGCAACAACTAACCACACTGCCACCACTGTCACCCGCTTTATTAGCTAGGAAATTGTGGCCCGCTTTGGGCGGCCCAAGCGTCTCATCACAGATGGTGCCCCCAAACTTGTTGGGCAGGTCATGAAGGCGTACTGCGCCAAGAATGACCTCCAGTAGATAGTCACCACTCCCTATCATCCACAAGCTAATGGATGAATAGGACATTTAAATGGCTCACTGGTCCAGCTGATTGCCAAGCTCTCACAGGAGCACTCCAATACTGTTGGACTGAACACTTGCCCACCACTCTACTTATCTTACAAGAAAAAGTCAACAGAGGCACCAGGTTCTGCCCCAGCTCTTTGGCCTTTGGAATGCCTGACAGTCTGACAGGAGTTGAAAAGGACAAGTTAAAGTCTAAAGTTCCCGGAAAGCCCCCTGTTGACAGCTCCATCCCTAAACCAATGGTGTGCCAAAGCCCAAGAAATTAAACACAAACAAATTGATGGAGTGACCAAACACCTTGAAGCCAGATACACTGTAGGCAACCCCAGCTACACCCTCAACCCTAATTTGGCCAAGTTAGAATCCAATCACCTAGGGCCCTTCAAGATAGCCGCAGTCTATGACAATCACACCTATCAGCTTGAAGATGCCCAAGGGAACACCAAGAAGCTCCATCACAATTGCTTGCACCCCTGTTGCGCCATACCTACACAAAGGTTGTTTGTGTGGACGTTCCCAGATCTTCTACAGACTCTGATCCTGGTGTCTGATGACAAGCAGGGAGCAAGGGGTGTTGCAACCAAGTTTTCAGACTTGCCTGCCAATGTATCTTACAATACACAGGGGGCTCCCAATGAGTTACCCATTGACGTTTCTAACAACATGAGCCATTCTGATAGGAATGTCAAATTGCTGGCACTTCTTCCTAATTAGGAGTGCTGCCAATTTGACCTATTGATCCAGCACAAGTTATTCCTTGGCTTCAATCTTTACATGGAGTGTGCCACCATGCCACCCTCTTGTGGTCTGGTGACTTTCCCATATTGTATATTAATTGTATTATTCTGCAATAAAAAATACCTTATTCTTATTATTACTGTCCTTTCTATTGGACTATTGTCTTCCCCAATTAAAAAACTGAATCTGCATTGGTTTAGTTGCAACAACAGAGCCAAGTCTCAGTGGCACACAGTTGCTCTAGACTCTTATAGGTGGCATAGCATATGATTCTTTTTTTGCACTGGTCCATCATCATAAAGAAGGAACTGTTCATTGACTTGGGTCATCTGAAACTCAGAAGTAAGGACCAGATCTTTTAGTTGGGTTACACTTTTTACAATTGGGTTTAGCTCTTGGCATCTATCACAGATATACTTAACAAGTTGTTCACAGTCAGGGAAAAATTTAAGGTTATCTTTTTCTTAAGTGTTTGGCAGCCTTTACTTCCAGGTGAGTTGCTTTAATGTCTTTTGATACTGGGACCCTTTAGAATATGTACTATTTGAGCAGCTTCTATATGAAAGTAGTGGGAGCCATGCAGGTATGTTCTCCCTTTTCCAAGGTAACTTTGTCCCAACCTTGGGTGTTTAGGCGTTCTGCACAGCCTCTGTCTTCATGTGTGAAATGCTTGCTCTTGCTTTCTTGCTTCTCAGTATTGCAGTTAAACACATAGCCATCACTGACCATGCTTGGGCCACCTTTGAATGACATCAATGGAAATAATTTTGGGAATTTCCTTAGTATATTGAAGGAGCCTTTAACATTGCAAATATTGTGGGCTTTTAGTGCATCCCATGGCCCAGGAGGGGCGTGTTGAAAACCAGGAAGTACTCATGTTGCTCATCATCTTCATGTTCACCAGAGAGGGTTCAGGGGATGGCTCAGGATAGGACTTGAGCTTGCCTTTCTTTTCTTATTATTGATGGAATCTTCATCTCTCAGACTCATACCAGCTATGGGAGGTGAAACCATCATCAGAGTCCTGCTCAGAAGCTGAAGGTGTGGGGTTTTTCTTTTTTGTTCATCTTTTTTAAGCTGTCTCTTAAGCACTTTTTTGTAGAAGAAGAACCTTAGTCTTAACAGTGTCCTTGACAGTTTTTTTAAGGTTTTTATTAGGCTGGGTTTCTTTGATTTATCCTAAAAAGAAAAGGGGTTAGAGAAATAAATGTAAGTAAAGTATGAAAAAATGAAAGTTAAAGCTGAAAATATATTATTTAAGAAGGATTATTATATAGATTATGCAAAAAAACCTTCAATATTATTAAGATATGCAGTATTGAGGCTTTTTATTAAGGAAAAGTTGGACAAAACTACATTTAAATGTTTATTGTCAAAATTTTAAGTGTTTCCATGTATTAAAATCTTGATTCTAGACAATTGGCCTAAAATATTGTCTTAATTCTCAAAGTTGAATTGTAGACAGTCAGCATTATTAGGATAAATCACTATTTAAAAAATATATATATTTTAATTAAATTAAGATCAGGCTCAAAATCTAGACTGAAAATAGGCTGTTTAGATTTTTGGCTATAATAAAGTTATATTCATATAACTTTTGAATACTAAGTAATACATAGTGTAATAAGTAGTTTTATTATTATGTAGATTTTTGGGGTCCTAATATTACCATTCTGTAAGTTGAAATTGTTAAGCCGCATCTTTTGCTTATTATATTAGTGAAGGTGACAATTTTTACCAGAGTTGGCCTTCTTTTATGGTGGAGCTACTATTAAATATTGCTTAAATTATGTCATTGTGTTTGCTTAACTTATTCTCCTTGTATTGCTTTTGCTTTTGTGTTGGATTTTATTTGTGTCAAATTTAAATAACACTATATTAATCTTAGTTTTAAAATATATGATCTGGGTTAATCTACTGTTTAAGGGTTAACTGGAACACATCCAGTGGTTTCAAAGATATAATAAACCACTAATATAATATAAAAAAAAGCTTAAAATTTTACCCACTATATGTCAAAGAACTATGAAACAAAAGGACAAATATAAATATAAATAACTTATTATAAAAAAGATATTCTAGATTACATGTATTTTTCTTAGGAAATATAATAAACTGTTAATTTATGTCAACATTGTGTAATTTCATTGGTGAAGACAGGTTTAAATTAAAAGTTAATAATTTGGATTCTTAATAGTGATTTCCTTCTTATTTTGTTATAAAAAAGCCTATTCTTAGTTGGTATTAACATTGGCTTTATTTTCTTGTTGATTATCAATTCTGACTATGGGATACAATATAAAAAATTAGTTTAATTAGCACACAGCTAGTAGGCTTTGGCCTAAGGGCCAAATTAAAGCCAACTGTCTGTATGTCAACACTTTGTTGACATGAGGTAGGAAACGCCATTTTTAAAACAGCACTTTGATTTACACCATCTTAAATTAAATTTGAGATGGCGTTTTTTGCGTTAGTGATTTCAAATCACAAAAAATTAAAATAAACAACAAAACAGTTAAAATTTAAATATACTCTTTGAATGCGGCATCTCAAAAGTACGCCATCTTAATTCTGTCACTTTGAGTCAGATTAATTAAATCTTATTTTGCTAACTTTATTTACATAAGAAATCACTTAGTGTGGGGCGTGTTTACGCCATCTTGACTTTACCTCATTTTGAATCACGCTATTTATCTTTAACTAAAATAAGCTTATACCTGAACTAAAATAAAGCCTGTTGTATAGTGCCAGAAGATGTTCCTATAGTATTAATCCAAGACACTTATACTAAGAACAACATAAAATAATGCCACTATGATAGTCCTTCTAGTGATTATCATTGCTGGGTAAAAAAAGCCAGTTTTGTTATATGTAATTTATAACTTTTATTATACATGAATACATTGATAAGGGATCCCTTAATAAAATATTTTAATAGTGATTTTAATATGGAAGGGGTGATTACACCATTTTGATTTATGCCAGTTCAAATTCCACTGGGTTTCATATCATCCAATTGGTTTAATGTGCACAATGGATAGGGTGAAATAAGGGGAAATTACATATGACGCCAGGCTACGCTATATCAATTCCCCCACTGCGATACTTGCTTTCCACTTTTCAAAAGTACATTTTCACATAAAAAACCATATTAATAAAGAATGTAAGGAATTAACTGAAATTTGCATTTATATATTTTTTTGCTTCCTCTAAAAACTGGGTACTTTTTAACCCCAGTTGTATAAGCTAGTTTTTGAGAAATTCAAGATTTACTCTTTGGCCTAGTTGAGGTAGCTCCACTGGGAATTTGTTAATTTAATATAAAAATGGTCAAAAACACTATGTTTTTGAGCTACACCACCTTGATTACGTCACTTCAAAAATGCCATTTTGAAAGCAAGTTTTCAGTCAAAACTCAAAATTTTGCTTACTTGCGTTACTAATAAAACAATTATTTTTACCAAACAAAAAACTTTGAAATTTTGATAGTATATATTTTAAGACTTTTTTTTACAATTCCATGTAAAGAGAATTACTACTTTTATGTTAAAAACATTCTCATTTTTCTCTTTGAAAACAACCCCCAAATTGCTCATATTTTGATACTAATTCACTTTTAGATACCTCCCAAGCTTACCACCAAAGCTGCGCCCAAGGCCTCAAAGTCCAAGATCCTTCCTCCCAAGGCCAAGAAGGCCAAGACTACCCCAAAGAAGCAGCCTTCTAAGGCCAAAGCTTCCCTCAAGACCCCAACTCCATCACCTGAACCAGAGGGAAACAGTCCTACCTCTCTCCACTCTTCATTTGTGTACTCCCCCTCAGACCCCCAAGAGAAGTTATTAAACTTCAAATGACACTCTGATCTACCTCAGAGCCTGAAGAGGAAGAGGATCAGGAGCCTGTTGCTCCTGCAGATGATCAAATTGAGCTGTGGAATCTTAATACAGCCCACAATATATGCAATTGAAATGGCATTTTTACTATTCTCACAACATATCCAGCCAGCTACCCCATCATGACTAAGAAAGGGGGTGTTGGCTTTGTCTACAAGGGGTACAGCTTCAGCTTTAATGACAAAAAGAAACACATCTGCCAAAATCACTATAAATGTGATCATGCTGGGTGCTCAGTAAGGCTTACCACTTATGGGTTCACTAGATTTAAAGCCCTAACTGTCAACCATGACTAAGCCAAGCCTTTTGACCCACTTTATCAACTTATCCGCTGGTTTCTTTGCCAAGTGATCCCAACCACCAAGGATTAAACTGCAATTTAGTTTGTCAATGATGCCCTTGTTAATTTAAATGATAACCAACTTGCCACTGTTGGTGGCGCCTCAAAATTGCAGAGATATCTCACTGATCAGATATATGCTCTGAGCACTGAAGGCATCAGTGCAAGCTCCATTTACCAATTGATCCTTACCAATGAACAAAAACTATCTCGCCATGGGGAGAGATTCCTTCTTCATGACAACAGCCAACATGCGCCTGAACGCATTATTTGCTTTGCCACTTCACAGGATCTGTTCAACCTGTTGAAATAAAAGACCTGGCTTGCAGATGGCACTTTATCAACCTGCCCAAAGCTCTTCAGCCAGCTTTGGAATATCCATGGGCAGGTTGTTAATCTAGTTCTTCCCCTGGTATTCTTTTTCCTTCCCAACAAGAAGCAGGAAACTTATGTCCATGCACTCACAATTTTGAAGGCCAAGTTGGATGAAATCCTCCCAACCATTGAAGAGGGGCCCAAGAAAACTAGAGGATGCAAGAAGAAGGCCCAGTCACAAGAAGAGGAAGCCACCCCAACTAAAAAGCAGTCAGAAAGCCTTCCATATAATGAATATCTGATAGTGGATTTCAAACAGGCTCAGGCAAATGCCTTCATTTGAGTCTTCAAGAGCTTCCCTCAGGGATTCTAATTCCACTTCCAGCAGGCACTCTGCCGCCAAAACCAAAAGTGCTCTGAACTTTATGAGCTGGTCAACTCTGAAGGCACTAAAGAAGCCAAGAACGTTTTCAATTGCTTTGCTTCCCTTTCCCTGACAAGAAAGAAGGAGAGCAATGCCTTCTATAATGCCCTCCTCTGCCACTCCTATATCATAGCCAACCAGGCAGCCTTTGCATCTTTTATTGAGTATTTTGAAACTCAATGGGTTGGTATTTTTCAGGGAGCACAGCACAACAGAAAAGGCAGTGACTCAATCCAGTGGAGCTTCTATAAGCAGGTAAAAGACAGCCTCATCAAGACCACCTCTTCCCTTGAAGGGTGGCATAGCTAGTTTGCTACAAGGGTCAGGGTTCAGAAGCCCAAATTCAACAAGATAATGGTGCATCTAAAAGCCCCAGCAGGCCATCTCTGCCCCACTCTCCAAGACTGGCATGAAGCCCAAGGGCGACCCCCCCAAGCAGACTAAGGCTGTAAAAAAATATACTGAAATCAGCAAGGTGATCCTTGCATACTATCCTAAGAATAGAAAGCTTGAGCATCTCCAATCTATCTCAGTTGCTTGTTCTACAAATGTTTGAGTCATTTTCCAATAAACACCTCACAATTTTCTCTCTTATTATTCTTCAGTTTTATTATTTTTGACTTTTTTTAGTATTTGGTACAATTCTATGCCTATTTTAAAGTATAGTTTATAGTTATAGTAGATGGAAATAGTTTTTTTAGGTACATTTTAACTTTTGGGCTTTACGCAACTATGTTGCTACTAATTGACCCCATTTTTTATTGTAGATTTGAAATCCTGAGGCTTTTTTAAGCTTAGAAATGTTTTTTGAATTTTATTTTTTGAGAATTTTTTGGGTTATTTTTGGAGTTCAAAAATTCTAAAAATTTAAAACTTATTTTTCTTAGTCGTGATGCTGTAAATCAAAATGGCGTTTTTACTATAAAATTGAGATAGCGTAAATTGAGATAGCTTAAATTGAGATAGCGTAAATCGAAGTGCTATTTTCAAAATGGTGTTTTACCCGACATGAAGACAGTTTGAATGTTGACTGTTCCCGTTGTTTTTGGGTAGGTCCCAGGCTGGAATTTCCCCTTGTATGTGAATTTTTCTCTGGGAAGTACTAAGTCAGCTTCTGTAGGTGGCAAAGTTCTGAGATGCAATGTTCTAAAAAATATATATAGTTTAAATCAAACTAATATAAATAAAATAGGTTGATATAGTTATGATGGATCTCAAAATGTTGCATAATATTAAGTTGACTTGTTCACCTTGCCATCGATTGTAGAGTATGCTTGATCCGAACAAGTGTTGGAATATCCTGGGCGAAAAGAGTAGATCTGATAGATGAAAGGTTTTCTGGGGAATTTTAGGAATGTAAATAATTATTTCTTCTGTTGACGTTTATGCTGATGGAGTTGAAGCTGGTTGGGAATTGTGATTGGTGGTTACTCAGATTGTTTTAGGATGTTTTTATGGTGTTTACTTGGTAATTTGTTGGGGATGAAGTTTGGATGAAATGCAGTTTAAGATCGCTTAAAGAGCCAAGCCCATTGTGATGGTTAAAGTAGGAATTTATTGATCATTTTAGAAAAATAGCTTGTGAAAAGTGTGGCTTGGATATACGATGAGTTTATTACTATTGGTCTACTTGTTCTTGTTCTTGTTGATGGTACTGAGCTTAACAAAGATGACGGGGACCATGAAGATGCCATAGAGGCAGTAGATGTTGCTCTGCAAAAAGAGACCAAAGATGGCACCAAGGAGCTCGAACTTGCTCACCTCGCCGTCCTTGACACCGGTACCGAAATCTCTGATTTGCATGTAGGAAGCATAAATGATCCCAACGACAAAGTTCAGGGCACCGTCGGAGATGGCGTTGGCGTACAGGGCATGACGTAAGGGGGGAATAAAGGTAAACATGTTCATCAAACCATCGACGTCGCCGCAGGAGCGGACGTTGACGTTGATGAGCGAGACTCAAGGGTGAACAGAGCGCGGGGGAGCATGTGGGGGTCAATTGGCTTGACCTTCTTCTTGCCGCGCTTGGGATCCAAAACTCTCAAGAAGTCAAACGGATTCTTCTTCTCCTCCTCCTCCTCACCTTCCTTCTCCACGACCAACCCATCGTCCCGCTTGCCACCCTTCAAGATGGGGATGATGGCTCCAACAACAGGCCCTGGCTTGCTATGGTCACGATTATGATTAAGGATGTGAAGCATTCTAATTTCCATCACTTCCCTGCTTCCCTTTGCTTAAATGCTATCGCTTGACCCTGACCCCGATTTGGCGCCGATCTACTCCAACAATGACTTAACTCCCCTAATTTCTTTAAAGTTCCTTTTCTCGGCTTATCTGCACACACCACTTTGGCTTTGTAAACCAATCTAGTGAATTACAGCTGGATTTCCATCCCAACGGTGCGGATATCCACGAAGATCTCACCAAGAAATATGCGCCAAAAAAGAGTTGCCGTTAAACGAAACATCCTCCAAAGAGTTTGCAAACCGATCATTATCTGTCCCCGCAGATCCAGCGAGACAACTGCTCATGCCATCCATACATTGCCCGTCACATGGCCTAACAGAGCCAGACTACCAAAGTTGTGAGACAAAGCACCAACAGTTACACTACTATTTATAAAATCAATTCAATAAACAAATCACAGCTAGAAAAAACCACTCTCAATCAAAAGGTCCATCCAATACCCGAAATGAAACTCCCCCGACATGAGTCATTCTTCATAAAATCCCCCCAACCAGAAACGCTACTTTCAGCCAGTTGAACCAACCGATAAATCCATCCTCTATTGGCAGACCTGCATCTCTCCAAAACGGGGCATGAAGGTTTCTAGCCAACTGGCCTTATCAGTTTTGATTGCAATCCAAGTCCTAAATAAATTCCTACTTTTATTTATGGAATCTTTCTTTAGTGAGTGTCGTTTATTTAATTGTAACCTCTAGCCTGATTTTAAAAAAGGACGCCTCTTAAAAAGCCTGCCTAACTAGTCTGAATAAATCACTGAATTAAAAGCTATCCACAATTTAAGAAAACTCGGATACCCCTAGAGAAAACTATTGGGTCTGCAGTTTTAAAGAAGTGCCAAAATTCAGGCTGGTGGGGTGAAATCCACTAAAGCTATCAACTGGGCTTTGGATCTATCAGTTTTTCAAAAACATGACTAAAGTCGCAAGAAAAATGGTTTATTGGATAAATATAAAATAAGCCACTGTGATACCAAATATTATATGTCAGTATATATTTATGGGAAGTATATGAACAAACTAAAAGGGGGATTAAGAAGAGAATGATACTTCATTGTTCAAGTTTAGAGGATTATATATATCATGAAGAGCCACATGCTATCCTTGCAAATCAGGTAGTCATGAGGCTTATCCAAGTAATTGTTCTATTTAGAACTCAAAAGGCTTGATCCCCATATTAGCTGGGCAATTGATAAGAGTGCCACCAACTTAGTATTAGTTGGGGAACCACATAGGGAATTACTTTCCCAAGAGGGAGTTTGAAGATGTTTGATATCTCCCCCTGTGGTGCTGGAAGGCAGAGCCTTAGGAATTTTCTGGGGTGTCAGGGAATTAAAAACGTGATGATTTAGTTTTGCATTGGGGACAGATAGTTGTGAGTTTTTTTACAGTCCTTGACTTGCATAGGCCAAGTCATGGTGCTTGCGTTTGAGTTCAGTGTGTATGCTGATTCCCTTGATAAGGTAAGCGGTGGGCTTGACTTCCATGGCTTCTCCTTGTCTTCTTAACCCTGGTTCCAATTTGTACAGAGGGCAACCCAAATCTTGTCTCTGATTTGAAACCATTTCTTTGGATGGGGATTGATTATCTCTTACTCTTTACTTTTTTGACCTCTTCCCTAGCTCTTTGCTTCAGGATCATTGTCATCTGGTATTTAGGTAGAGGTAATGTGGTCCTAGTAGTACTGACAATGGTGATTTTATGCCCAAACAAGTTTATATGTCTTAAATGTATTGCAGTTGATATGTGTTTGACATACCATCAGTGTATAGGGAGTATCAGCCCAGGGTTATGAGTCATTGTCAGACAGACTGAGCGCCTCTACTGGGAGCTGTGCAATCTCTTTCATTTTGTGGGTAATAGGGCTGCTTACTTTATGATTACCCCATTTTTAGCAAGGTAGTGTGGTATTGATGGACTTAAGTTCCATTCCCCCATCTGTAAAGATTCGGCTCTTCAACTTGGCTATGACCTCTTTGCCAATAAATTGTTGTAAATTTTCCCTTTGTCTTTTTTATGGCTTTGCCACAGCCAAGTTGTACAGTTGATGGCTGTTATGATGTCTTTCTATCTCAAGGCATGAGCCCAAATATCCAATGCCCATACGAAGGGTTGGATAATTTATTTGGAATTACTGAACTGGGGGTGCCTCGAGTGTGGATACTTTTCACATACTTGACCTGATCCAGCACTTTTCTTGATGTTGTCAAGCATGTTGGGCCACCAATAATGTGTCTTGATGCTTTTATGTAGATTCCTCCAGCAGGTATGTCCTGTGATCTCTGTTGTATCAAAGTGATTATGTCAATCTTTTGTGTTGATGGGACGTAGGGTACAGCTGCCACTACAGTAGTATGTGAAGTAAAGTGCCATAAGCGTTATTATACATATGTTTGTTCTTAAGGACTTTCTCTTGGATTTCCATTGGTTTACCAGGTGGAAACCCTTCTTGGAGTTTCCCCATGATTAAAATGGGTCAATCAGCGTCCTCTTCATTAGTGCAGAGTAGATGCTGACAGTATAGCCTTGATAGGGCATCTGTAGTAACTAGCTCCTTTTCCTGGCTTATATTCAATAATAATTGGGTACCTTTAAATGAGGCTCATCAATTCAGATTGTTGTCTAGATAGGTGTAATTGATTCTTAAATAATACCAATGTCTTGTGATTGGTTAGCACTTTGAATATCTGTTCACCTTCCTGATAGCATTTCCACTTCATTAAACGGTAGACAATGACTATCAGTCTCTTGTCATGTATTGAGTATCATTTCTCACCGCCATACATCTTTCTTGATTCATATGCTACAGGGAGGAAGTCATTTTCTGCAGTTTGAATTTGGAGCACTCCTCCTATTGT
>QTSX02004659.1:0-31040 GCA_014839935.2 Entomophthora muscae | reverse complement strand
TGGTGATTCAGTCAGTATTTGAGCTAATGATACATTCTCCTCCTTCAGGTTTAATGCTGCCATCTTCTCGCATCATCTATTACAATGTTAGACTCAGACTGGTCCTTGCTTTTATTGATGTCATTTTAAGCTTCTTCTTGCACCATCGGTTTCTTCAACAAAGCAGGGCAAATAACTGTTTTAACATCACTATTGCGGCCAAGGACAGCTAAACGTTCGACTTTTCCAAGCTTGACATTTGATACGTGACTACCCATTATTTTGTCATAATTCATGGTGACATTAGAGCCAAGGTCGCTTTTTGCTACTTAATCTTTAGATTCAATGCTACTTTCTCTCCTCGCATCATTCCAGTGGGGACATCGCTTTTTACTCCGTTGGCGCTGATATTGGAGCCAATGCCATCAAGATCCAAGTCGATATTTTAGCAAGGGACAACTTTTCTTTCACCATCTTTAGCTCAATGGAGGGGTTACAATCAACTCTTTTGTTTTTGCTACTTAAAGTAGAGCATTTTACTCCGCATCAATGATATTTTTAGAGTCAGTGACAACTCTAATTCCTCTGTTGATATCGGAGCTAGTACCGCCACCCTGTCTAGCATCAATATCAGTAGTTCGGCCATACACCTTTTATTTCGGCAATTGAATCACGCTCGCCTTTCCTGCCGCCAAAGCTCGTGCCAGATTGATTTCTTATGCCATCTTTGATTCCAATGTTGGTGACAGGACCAGTCCTTTTTCCCTCATCAGTGCCAGCACCGTCTTTTCTGTCACCACGACTCATGTCGCTATCGAAGCCAGGAATACTTATTCTGACCTCTTCCTTGACTTCAATGTTGGCAGTACAACCATCCACTTTTCCACTGTTAATGTTTGCAGTAGTTTTTGCTCATCTTTCTTGTCGCCAAGACTGGTGGCGTGATCAAAGCCAGAATTACCATTTATTTCAATTTCTTTGGCTCCAATGTTGATGGCATGCTCATCTCGTTTCCCTCCGTCAATTGCGATGTTTGATATACGTTCATTCTTCTGTCCTTGAAAATATCTATATCGTCTTTGATCTCTTTATAGGCATCGCAAACTTCTAGTATGTCATTGCTCTTGCTATCACTGTCTTCACCAACGTCGATAGTAATTTCACGCTCTATCTCCTTCCGCCACGATTGAAGCTGCTGCTGGGGTCTCAAAACTATTGTTCCGTCACCAAGCAATTCAATGTCGCTGCCATTCCTACGATCGCCATCCTTCCTGTCCCACAACAAACCTTCTACTATCTCTAATCCGGCGTAGGTATACCCCTCCTTGCCGACAGAAGAAGTTACCATCCGAAACATCTGCTGAAAAGACCGGCACTCCACCTACAAGCGTCGCAAATAGTGCAGTTTAAGAGGCTACTTTCATCTTAGAGCAACTGAGAATGATGATCCCTAAGCCACATAAAACTTCATTTATACCCTAGGATTAAAAGGAATCAGGGGCACACCATCATAATGCTCCCTAAACATCAAGGTTTAGCTTAAACATCACATCCGAGTCAATTTATTTTCATAAAGAATTAACTAACCATTACGCTTTACCACCCACACATGCAATCAATTCGTAATCAACGACGTCCCTATTATCTCGATTCAGATCCTTTACTCTAGAGTGAATCCGGTCAAGGGCGATATCAAGGTGAGATGAAATGACCTCATAATTCTACAACTTTGTCTATTAACTCGTCAACGGCCAGCAATCCATGTTGGTTGTAATGACGCAAGGTAAATAATTTGATAAACCCTACACAATTAGAGTAGGGGCGGGCGCCAAATCGTCACGATTTGTGTTGCGGTCACGCTTCATCCGTCAGATTTTCTTTGGGACTTTAGCTGTTGGTCACCGAACATTTCGTGACATCCAAGTTTCACCACGATCCATGCTGATTTGCTGTGTTGTGTCCAATCATAAGTATAAAAACCATTATTTTCAATAGAAATAGGTATTCATCTATTTACTTAATCAGTATTATACTATAATTATCTAAAACAGACTGTGGTTCCATCAACACTACTGTAAATTCAGAACCTAAGGTAAAAATGCAGGATTATCAAATTCTTTTGCATGAACTCACCAACTCAATGGAGTAATTTTCAGCCCAGAACAGCTGACTTTTTCATATAAAATGGTGAGAAATATCCCAGTAAGTCGGTGAGTTTACACAAAAGAAGTTGGCAATCCCACATTTTCCCAACAGGTTCTGAATCTATAGTATCACTGTGAGATAATACCAGATAAAGCTTTAATAACTGTAGTTAAAAAATAAAGTCCAACAGCTGAAACTGCTCAAATTTTACCTCATTTACCTTGCACAAGAAGATATCCTACATTCCATCCTTACCCCCATTTTAATTTTACATCCTGTGCTCTGTATAAAAAGAGAGCATCTGTTTCATCCCTGGAAACTGCCTTCCTTTCTATATTCTGTTACTTACCCAATAGAGTGCAGCACTAACTGTGACCTTCACCAAAAGTTTCAAAAAAATCTGCCAGATTCTTAGTCAGGGGCAAAAGAAAGTCAACCCACAAAGATTAAAGCCCCCTTTTAAAGAACTATAATGCTGTACCAGAGAAGGCAAGGCTACTACATGAGGTTGATTAGCGGTTACAACCTAGAAGCCAAACCCTCACCAAGATCCAGCAACAATAAAGTATCCATATGGGCTGAGGTCCAAGACCCTTAACACTTATAAGGACTACACCCCAATAATCCTCCCAGAGCAAGAGCAGGTAAGTTTATTGATAGATATAGGGCAGAGTATTTATTGTTGTAGCAGGCTGGCAGTGTCAGGGACTCACCCTGTAAGAAAAAAGCTCCCTACTCAACAGACCAGAGCTGAAGGAGTCAGCCCTGTAACTAAACTGCTCATTGAAACAGGCACCATTCCTAAGTGAACAATTTCTTCAAATAGAAAACAAACATCCCAGGAGGGGATTAAAACTTCCCACAAACAGATACCAGCTCAGATATTGCAGAAGAAAGGCTGTAGCAAGAAGATGAAACACATCTGTAGAAAGAGAGCTAGATGGACAAGACTGAAAGGAAACTTATCCCTTGGTCAGAGGAGTTTCTTAAAATAGGGAAGTTGTATAATAACACCCAGAAACTAGGGTGCCACTCTTTATTCTTACAGAAGAAGGGTTTTCTGCTCCTGAGTTGGTCTCAAAGAATACAGGAGGGCATGCTAGCTGCAGTATCTCAAGAAGTTTAGCCATATAAACCTAGATCTTCTAAGAATAAGAGTACTGGGAGGCTTCATGATAGAAAACAAAAGGTGTACAGAACTAAACACCTGTTAAAAAGGTGTATGGAATGGCTTTAAAGATTGAGTGGTTGAAAAATTTGGATGCACCTTGATTATGCAGAAATTCAATACAAAGGACATGTGCAAAGTCACTCCCCCCTTTAGCCTTGGATAGGTCAATCTTCTTGCAAGGCACAAAAAAAACTGCTCAGAATCCAGTCAAACCTCTTAATTACCTTGAGGATTTAGCTCACACAATTGACAAGATATTTGTATTGACATACCCCTCTCAGGTGGTAACCACTAATGCTCAGATTTTTGTGCCTACTTGTAAAAAATTCCCAATTGATCTGGACTACTTGTTGGCTTGGTTCTTCCCCCATTTAAAACCAATGAAGTGCAACTAATCAGGTTGCGCTTCAGCTAAATCAACAAATTCCAATCAAGCTGGATCAATGGCCCCCTGGAGCACTCCATGGGCACCAGCCATTCAGAGGTGAAACAGAAGATTAATGGGAAACCATCTACCCACCTGAAACTCCCTGGCAAAAGTTCTCCCCTGGCCAATCAGGCTCACCGCCTGGGTGAGGTGACCCTGCAAATTCAGATGTTGTCCCTTAACGCAGGACAGGAGGCTTTGTTTCCTTTCTTGCTCATCCTTATCAATAAAGTTTTAGACCTATAAACTTAATAATTTTAGTTCTTTTATATCTTTTTGCTGGCCCTCTGATTTTCTAAAGTTATTAGTAAAAGTGGCTAACCTTTCTTGCCCCTGTTGTTGTTTCTGGGATCCCAGTGTCACTTTTGAAGCCTCTAAAGTTGTTATCAGCTGTGATGTTGCAGCTTGCCTATCCCAATTAGGAAATCCAAGCTTGATGGTGACAATTGGCATTGTAAACTTTAATAAAACTTACCTCAAGTTCAGATCCACTTCTCTTTTTCTCTGCTTTGACCTGGGAGCTTATACATTCAGCGTGAAGGCTTCCCCTTGGTTCTTACATCTTAAAGTAATACTTGCAGGCCTTTTCTTCTTATTCCTGGTGCCAAAGATTTCCTCTATTTCTGTCGGGACTCAGTTTGCTCCTGCTCCTTTTTTTCAGGCCTGAATCCTCTTGGTGGCTTTGAAAATGCTGATATTTCTACCAAAGTTTGTTGCCCTCACCTTGGCTCTAATTCTGGTGATGATCTGGACTACCTCCCAGGATCTCTGGGGGAAAATCTCTCATTATGCTCATTATGTGAGAGATAGCTCCTTCCATCTCCTGCACTTGTTTGAGGACCTCCATGGCAAGCTCAAGACATGCTTGTCACTGAAGAAAACCTCTTTAAGAGCCTTACCTGTGATGACCTTGAGTATCTTTCCCTCAGCTAAGATCTCCCAACTCTCTTTAAAGGGGATCTTCTGGTTCCCTCCCTCCCATGAAAGTTGATCCCTCAGTCTTTGAGGAAGTGTTGGGTCCCCAGGTGTACACTCCCAGGCGGACTCCCTGGTTGCTTGGCAGCATGTTCTTGATGGGTTATGATCCCTAACTTCCCCAGTTGTCCTCAGTGTCCTTGCTCTGGACGCCTCTTTGAGCAGACATACCAGTTCTATACTGGATGATGCCCAGTGGGGGTTTCCCCTAGATGAGAGCCAAACTTAGTCAGTTTAGCCTCCCTCTCTTACAACATACAGGGGTATGGAGAGTTGGGTCCAGGGTTCCTGTTTAAAAGGAAGATAAAAGGATGAAAGCGTTCTCAAACAACCATCCCTATAAAAATAAACCTTCTTAGCCTGACCTTGCATCTCCTCAACACTTTAAAGCTTAAGGACCATACAGGCTAGTGCAGCAGCTGGCTTCAGCAGTTCAGCAGTCTTTCCTAAGAAGACCAGGTACAAACAACCCTCTTGATTGTAGAAAACTAACAGCAGACCCTTGAGGGTCAGCAGGAGCGTTAACAGCATCAGCAAGCTGATTTGTAGCTGTTGTAAAATGAGCTATGTTATGTTGATTAGCCTATCACAATTGTGGCTGGTTAATATAATATAGTGAATACTGAATTGTATCTTTATTTTAGTATAATTATAGTAATTAATCTTTTATAAGGTTATATTGCTATAATATATAAAATAATATTGAGATCAGTTGACTTTAATATACATCCAAAAAGCCTTTAATTGCTGCCACAGTATGATGAGATTGGGTTCTAGCCTCTGTAGTTGTTGTGTTCCTAAGCTACCAAGAAAGTTATGCAAATACTTGAAATCTTGCATATGAGGTCATATAAATGCAAGGTTTAATTAGAACAAGTCATTTATGTGCAGAAGTACCCTGATTAGTGTCTCAGACTAGCCCCTCTCATATGCACAGTGATAACTAGTCACAGGAATTTAGCCTGGGCTATCAGCATTGTAATGACTATATAACTCTCCATACTCTTATCAAATAAATATACTTTTATACTTTTGCAGATTACCAGCTTGCTCTACACTCTACTTAGCTGTTACCTTAGACTTAAAAGCCTACAAACATACTCTTACAAGCTAGCACTCCAGATGTTAATCCCCAAGACGCCCAAGGCCAAAATCACGGCAGTAGCTTTTGATTGTCTGCAGGTAATCTTATCTTTACATTTACGCTCAGAAACAGTTGAAGTTGATGGGTTTTTTTATATTTAAAATTAAGTTCAGGTTATCAGAGCCAGACCTCCTGAGTTTTATCTCTGCTTCAAACCCAATTTGAACCAAATGGTGGAGGTGGCTAGGAATATTGCCTTCTTGGAGCCCTCTACTTTAAACATTTGGTAGATATCTTACTAGTACAAAGAGCAGTGGAAAAGGTGGTGTGTGATGTCAGAATTTCTTTGAATATGATGCATGAATTGATCTTTGGGTGTCACTGAAAAATGAGTATTAAATATCCTGGGGGTTATCTCTTTGATTCTTTCTTTTTCCTGTAGGCTAGGTAAGTGTTAGTTATGTCTAACTATATTGATCAAATATTCAAAGGGCAATGAAGCTGTTTGAGGCAAGAGTGTTCCATACACAGAAAAGCCCTTTGGGGTAGTGCACCAAGGCATCAACACATTTTCTCATAGGGGGAACCCAAGGTGTGGCACAGCAACTCAGGGTTCTGAGTCTAATCCCTGCTGTTTTTGTCCACCAGTGGTCTGGCATGCTGAAGGTCTACTTTTTATGGCAGCAAAACAAAAACTCTATAATTAGAATTGAATTTTTTTATCAAAATTATCAACTAAAACTTCTTCTTTATGTATTTGCACTTTGATGTATCCTTAAGGGCATAATTATGGTTAAATGCATCAGATAAGAGCCCTTTTCCTTTCATATTTAAGCCCAGCAACTGAGTGTAAGATTCATCAGGGTTGATGACCCTGACAGGCATGATTTCAAAGGATATCTAGGTGTATCCTGATTTTTATCTGGAGTAGTGGATAAAGGAGGCTTTACAGATAATGGCTTCACAGAAGTGGTGTCTTTTTACTTTTCCATGGTGAAGCTGACACTCTTGCCAATGTTGTGAAATAAGTTGTTCTATTTAGAGACCCGTTGTTGAGGGGGCTTGAACACATCTGGTTAGTGGCTATCAGAGTTTAGCTCAATTAAATTCCTGAGCCAAGGGTTTCACCTAAAGACTGGGGGCTAACAGAATCTCTAATAGAGCTGCTATATAGAAGGTGTCATCTTTTCTCTTCATGTTCTCACAGATCACAATTCTCTTTATTACTTCAATATAAAGTCAAATCTAGCCTGGTGCAAGCCAGGCTGGGCCAAATGTATGTCCCCTTACCGGCTCTAAATAGAGTATAAGCCCAGATAAGAGTTATTCAAAGCTGATATCATTTTTCAATTATATGTAGAGTCAATCATGAGGGGCAACAATTTGGACCCTGGCTGGCCACTACTGTACCTGCGCTTGAGGGAATGTTCTATAAGGGTCTGAATTAAACCATTATCTCTAAAATCAAGGACAACAAGAGCCAGTTCACATCTGATTAAGGGAACATCTACCAAAGGGTAGAAATAGAGGAAATAAACCCTAAATGCCCACTACATAGCAAAAATATACCATCCTGAACTACCACCAGAGTTTAAGAAATATCTGTGGGTGTAACCCTAGTTTGAAACCATGAAACACAATACCTGGTGGCTGTGCATGAGCCAATGCATCTTGGATTTCCTGGAGACATGTGTGCTGTCTGAAAAAAACATGTTCAAACCTATCTAACAAAGTTAGCCTTACCCATCAAAGCTATTGACCCCTTAAAACTACGGACTCTCAGCATTATAGGACTCCTATCAGAAGACAGGCTAGGGAAGAAGTGAATTAACACTATAATTGAGTATTTCATTTTTTTGTATTTGACCTGGGCAACTGCACACAACACAGTCAAGATCTTAACCTGTTTCTGGCAAGGGAATTGTGGCACAATTTGGTCATCTCAAACTGCATATCACATATGGAGGATCAGAGCCTGAAAGTGATATCATAAAGGCATACTTTTTAAAGAACTCCATAGAGTATGTGGCCACCGCATCATATCACCCACAAGCTAATGGAAAAACAGAACAGCTGATTAGGTTTCTATTCAAGCTAACTGCCAAGCTGTTCCAGGAACACCCAAGCACTTCCTGAACAGAACATCTCCCAACCATATTACTCATTCTTCAAGCCAGGATCAGCCATAGTACAGGGTTTATCCCTAGAGCACTGGCCTTAGATACTCCAGATGCCATGACAGAAGTGGACCAGCACAAGCTGAAATCCACATACCCAGCTAAATAAACCCATACAATCACCCCTTTACCAGCACAATGACTAGCCAAAGCCCCCAACACAAGAAGGAATGTACCCATGATGTGGTACTTTTCTACAGGACCTCCAAGGTCAACTCAGGGGAGTCCTTACCAGAAGGACTTAGCAGACGGTGAGAGAGGAGGTGCTAATCAATAGCATTTATGAGAGGAGGCAGACAGGGGGTCTGTCTTGTATACCTTATAGGAGGGTGGAGGATAGAGGCAGGAGGGTGTGTTCTGGCAAGGAAAACAGATAGGTTATGGCACTTACTGCAGTGCAACACTATATTAGCAGTACAGTAATCTATATTTATGAAGATATTGGGTAGAGCACCTATAGTACATACCACATTACAGATAAATCATTGCAATAATGATATTCTATAACATAAGTTATGGGAGAACAGACAGGACTGTCTATACCTTGCTCTTTCTATCAGAAAAATGGGAGGAGGCAGGTATACACCAGGGTTTCCTAAGTCCACAATAGGAGAAGGAAGGGATAGCACTTGTGGTTGGGCCTGGGACACTAGCCTGATAGAGACGCTAGTATAGCAGGAGGACCTTCCTGTCACCTTTGGTCTCTGCAACAGGAATAGCAGGGGCTTCCAGAGGAAGGACTTAGTTAAAGGACACTATCTAAACATTAGAAATTCCCAGCCAAGGGAAAAGTGCAATATATCAAGAGGTAAAATGTCAGGGATCCAGTCTTGGGTGGCCAGCCTGTTGTTTTCAGGGGTAACTTGGGCCAGGTTTTTTGCAGGCAATGCCCACCACAAGAGGGGAGCTAACTTTAAAAGATATGAGGCAGACTTCCCCACCCAAGACCACGGGCTGGCAGCCGGGATTATAGTGTCAATCACCCCTGTGAGGGTGATGTACACTATTCCAAAAAGCTTGCTGGTATGATTGGTTGGAAGGTTGGGTGAAGAGGCTGGCATCAGTTTGGGTGTTATGGCTGTTCCATATAGATATTGTAGGCCAGGAGATAATTGAATTTTCCTCTGAACAACTTGGGTGTTGAAAATATCCACGGTCCTTGTCGGTTGTATCTAAAAGAGGATTGTATGCGGGCCAGGGGATTGAGTTTGAGTATCTTTTCTGGGCTGTATACCTTTTATTCAGACGTCAGAAGGTAGTCAGTAAAATTTACGTGTCCAAAGAGTACACCAGAAGGACAGAAAACAGCGGGCAGAGGGGCAGGAGATCTTGGACTGAATTGATAAACAGCAAATACAAAATAAGGCAATAGCTGTGTGAGCCAAATTAACATAACCTTTATTCAAAAATGGCAATAAGTTAAGAGCGCAGGGTCCTTGGGTCTATATAGTACCCCCCTCCAAACTTAACATTTTCCATGGGGGGACCATCAAGGCATTGGGAAGGCCAGGGCCAGGGGAACTGGGAGCTTGGGTCCAAAGGCAGCAAAATGGCACTTGGCCCGGGAGTTCTTCCATTGGTCAAGAATCTTGATTTGGCTGCTTGATTGTCTTGCTCTGGTGTCAAGGTCATGGGATCGGGCCGCGGGCCTGTGCCTCTTCCCTGGGTCTGCTCTTGATTGGTGGCTGACGTAGAATTCAAGTTCATGAAGCTAATAGTTGCCAAATCAGTACCTCCATTAGGTGCAGTGATTAACCCTCCGTTTGGTGTGATAATTTCTTTGGTTTGGCTCTTTCTACTGCATGGGTCAATATGCTTGGTGTCAGCTTGTGGGGGCTTGATCCCAGAAAAACGCAGGCAGGCGGTCATGCGGTCCACAGGCCAGGAAGCCCAAAGGGACCTAGGTTCAGGGTTTAATTCCAGCTCCCGGGCCCGGGTTTCTAGGGAGGAATAATTGTCAATCCTGACATAAAAGTAGGTCAAAGGGGGTTTTGTTTATTGTGAATGATGAGGACTTATATATGTATGCACCATAATATGCATGACTACATGGGGTTCTTTTATTCAGGTAACATAGGCCTGAAATAGAACATCATGCCTTGTTTTCTGATATCACACATGAGGCAATCAAGCACTTGAAATCATGTTTGTAAAGTTATGCCTCCGCCTTAGGCCTCCACTTCAACTCCTGCCAAATGCTTGGGAATTTCTACCCAAATTATGTTTGAATATTTTATCTAAAAGGTTGCTGAAAAAGCCCAAGAAAGGCCATCAATTTAATATTCTGGAATTATTCTGAAGATTCCCCCACCTAACCCACCCAAGAGACACCTCTGGTTAAATATCATGTGCAAGAGCAGCCAGGAGCAGTGGTAATTGCATCCAAAGTATATTCCTGATGTTAGTTGGTTCAATTTTCCTTTTGACTATGTCCATTCAAAATTTGTCAAGATCTTCCTTCCTCAAGAAATGCATTTTTATCAGCCCATATCATTGGCCAATTGGTTTGTGACAATTAATCTACCACCCCAATTCTATCACATCCCTTAAATGAATGCAAGAGTTGTAAAATACCTTGCTTCATCATTTTCTAATCTAATAAAGTTCAAAATTTGTTAGTAATTTTGGTCATTTGGTTTTATTTGTTGCTTTGCAGTATTCAGTTGACTCCTTCCCCCCTTTGACCTACCCAGGAATGGTTGGCAATAACCTTTTGGTTGTTGCTGAAACCGCCATTTTTATTGTGGTTAAGAGCTTGGTTTTATTTCCTCTTAACCTGCTCCCCAATTCTCACAATGTTATGCTGTGGGTGATCCAGTCCACTCACTAAATTTCAGGGGCCAGAAATCCCTAGACAATCAGCTACCTTCTCTGAAAATAGTACAACCAACTGCATGGAAAGCACTATCAACTGTCTTTCCAGAAGGAAATCCCTACCTTTGGCTGCAAGTGGCCAGGGATTTGCAAGGCCCATGTGTTGAAAACCCTGGAATTGAGGATAAACAGAAAATTGGGTTTTCTTACTATCAGGAAATTTTATATTGTACCAGCGCTTGCACAACCACTCAATCAGGCAACCAAACCCTTGCAGGCTCTAATAATAGCTGTGGCACCTCAACATGCTGCAGCAAAACCCATGATTCTAAAGAAACAGCCAATTACCTTTCCTCCCCATGTCCCAGTGAGCAATTTTCAAACCATTTCATAAGTATTACTGAAATTTATGCCATCAGGCCTCTGGTGGTACAAAATTCTTAGTGTTCCTCAGTAAGTATAAGTGGTGAGGAGGAGAAGCCTTTCTCACTGTTGAAATCTTAAAATAAACAGCTTTATGCCCAGAACCTATTATTTTCTTGTAGTAAATATCTATTTTTGCACCAAAATAATCATTCTGTTTTCATCTCTTTGTGAATCTACTACACAATACACCCATGACTATCTTTTCACTCCTGGCTCTGCTCCTGTCCTCCTGGTTACACCACCTTGCACCATTAACTTGGAGTTCTTCCACCCTCACTACCTAAATCTTCCTTCTGGCCATTCTAGAGACCTAATTATGACTATCATGAAAGAGATCCCCTCCACTCCCTCATTTCCCAGTGTGCCTCCTGCCCAAGACTTCATTAAGTTTGGGGGATTCTACATAACAGTATTGGGGCTGGCCAATCAGGCTGTGTCCCATACTAGAAGTTGACGTCTCCTAGCCACTGCTGTGAACTATATTGTAAGGATTGTGCCAACTGTTTAATGGCCTTTCAGGCCCAGCCTGCCTCCCCTGTGAGAGTTCAGCCAGACTCTGGTATGGGCTGTTACATTAAACCCTGCACTGAAAAAATTGAACCCAACCACCTTAAACCTTCAAGGTCATAGATCTCTATGACAATCATAGGTATCAGCTTAAAGACATCCAAGGTAACACCAAGAATCTTTATTATAACTATTTATGCCCCTGTCACACCGTACCTGTCCAGAAACTTTCAATACACAACTTCCTGGAACTATCTCAGATTCTTGTTATGGTTGAGGTCAACACGCAGGGGCAGGGGCATTGCAACTGAGATTGTCACCTTGCCTACTGATGCATCTTACACCTAAAAGGGCTGCTCACAGAGCCGCACCATGCCATATCTGAAAGTATGGGATATCCTGCTGCCAAGGTCAAAATTGGGCAATAGCCTCAAGTTAAGAGCAAAGCTGATTCTGGACAATGATCCCTTGATAAGTTATTTGCCATCCACACTTTACCTGGATCATGCCACAATACCACACCTGGATAGATTAGTGATTTTTGTTTGCAGTATTCCATATGCTTTGTACTGAAGCTAGTATATTCCCTTACTCTCTTCCCTTTCCCTTTAGACTGTTGTATTCCCCAATCTCAATAATGAACTATAATTAGTTCAGTTAAAAAAATAAGCATAAGTCTTGGAAGTTAGCAGTTATTGATAACCCTGTCATTCTAAGGGTTCCTGGGTTATCAAATCTGGAAGCTTTGCATGATCTACGGTTCTGGGCCCATTATTACCTATCCAGCAAGGCACAAGAATACAGTTAATCTATTGATCAAGCGTTGATGAGAAAAAATATGTTACTTATTCTTTGGGTGCCTATTGTGCTATAAAATCCCTGGTTTCTATTCATTTTGCCTCTAGACTCCTGTTCAATTGTTGTAAAGCCCCTCACTATTCTACTATATATACTTGGCTTATATTACAATGAAGAGAATTTTCTACCCATTTAATCAGTTGTTCTCTCCACTTGGGTATCACTGACCTGATACAGGTATAGTGAATTATAAAAGATCAGGGGAATAACTAATAGGGTTAACAGCAACAGTCCAAACCACAATAATGTTGCATCCATTAGTTAGGAGCGGGTTTTTTAATGTCAGGATGTGGTTTGACTGTTGATCTATTGATGTTGATGAGGAAAAACTTTTGGGAAACTTTGAATATGAATTTATGAAGAAGAGAAGTATATTTTATTAGATAATACTTTAGATTTATATAGTTTGCATTGTGGCAGGGATTAAGTTGGATCAAAGGTAATGGAGTTCATGTGCAGAATGGATTTGAATTGCTGGATACCTGGATAAGTCATGTGATATTGTTTGTTGCCATTTCTGGCATGGTAGACTGAATATTAGATTGGCATCAAAAAGGGCAAACACTGGATGTTAAGTTTATTGGCAACCACCAGAATACCAGTATATCCAGCTCCTCAACACACCCCTCCCTTAAGGGATTACTCAGGTACATCAGGAGGGGGCTTTGTCTTGACGGCTGCCACCTGATGTTCCTGGAGTTTTTTTGCTAGTGGGTACTAGCTGATTTGAGTGTTTCCCTTTGCTGAGGCAAATGCAGGATCTGTGGTACTTTTTGATTATGAGGTCTTTGGTGCCTTGGAGCTTGAATAGGTAGGTGTTTCTGTCTGGTCTGTATTTGACAACCCTTCCCAGTCCTATGTGTACTGAATTCAGCTTTTTTCTGTTTCTGGAAAGAATCCAGACAGGGGAGTTTATTGGGAGTGGTTCCTCTGCAGATGTCACCTTTTGTGCTTTATGTCTTTTTTATGCTATCTTAGCTTTGAAGTGTATGAGTTGTAGCGCTGGGGCCTGTTCCTCTGTGGGGGGTTTCCCCGGGGGAATCTTCATATATGGTTGCTTATTGCAGGTGACTATCTCTGATTTGTACCTGTATGTTAATTCAAACTGTGATTATCCTGTCCCTTGGTTGGTGTGTACCCAAGATACTAATAATGAATGCTTCACATATAGTGGCCATGTGTCTCTGGCTTTGCCATCTATTATTTTCTCAAAGGTTCTGATAAGACTGCTGTTTAGGCGTTCAACTCTGCCATTGGCTTGTGGCCTGTAAGGAGATGTTGCATAATGTTTGATATTATTTGATTTTAAGTTATCATTCACTATGTATCCTGATAGTTCTGTGGCTCCATTGGTTATGGTGTAGTCTGGGATTCCATAGTTGGCTATGATTGCCTTGTTGATATAGTGGTTGATTGTTTCTGCTTTGTGGTCCTTGATTGCTCAGAAGATAGGCCAGTGTGTTGCAAAGTCAATGGCTACAATTAAGAAGCATTGTATTGCTTTGGCTTCTGGGAAAGATCCTACTACATCCAGGCCCCAAACCTTAAATGGTTCTGTGTCAGGTACTGGGTTAACTTTAGGTTGGTGAGCTTTGATGCTTGAGTATTTTTCACATACTGTGTACTTCCTTAGGATGTCAATGATATATTGTTTTAGGCTAGGCCACTGTGGGGTTCCTGTCCACCAGTCCCCAAAATGTGTCCTGGATAATAGCCAGGGACCAGCTAGAAGGGGTTGTCATTCTCTAATAAGGGAAAATGTATCTCAGAATTATGTATAGGGGTCAAAATGGGCTTTTATTTGCTCTAAGAAGGAAGATCCCCTTTGAAACCTTCTGGTATATGGCCTGTTGGGTCAGGAAACAATATGAGTTTGCCAATACTTGGAGTCCTCCAACAATATCTTGGACTCCTTGTACTTGGTCTTGGACTCCTGCACCTTAGTCTTGGGCTCTGCACCTTTATTTTGGGCTCCTGCAGTCTGTTCCAGCTCAGGCTTTTCAACCTTAACCCTGGCTGCTGGATCTTGGGCTTCTTTATCTTTAGCTTGGTCTTCATCTCCTTCTGTAGTCTTAGTGGCTTTTGTAATACACTTTATTCAGTCCCTGTTAAGCCTCAGATAGCTCCTTGTTTCAGTCCAAAATCTCTCTAAGAACTCTTATTTTCCAAAGCTTAAATTATTCAGTTTCTCTCTCTCTACAATATAGTAAACTTTAAAGCTTACTTTCAGCCAATGAAAGCCCTGGATTTTCTGCTTCTACACCTCATTTTTTAGGCTTTAACTATTAAGTTAAAGCCCTCAAAATACTGATCAAATAAACTTTGACTCACAGCCAATCACACGCCTTGATTCAACTGTTTTGCCAAACAGTTTGCCCAAATGACTTGCTCTTGACTATGGTTTGAACTTGAAGCTGTCTTGCTCTGGGTAAACAACTGCTCCGCGTTTTGAACTGTTTCACTGTGATTCCCATCACGTTTCTCTGGCAAATCTTGAGCGCTTTTGCCTATGTTTCACATAGGGGATTTTTGAAACCTCAATTCTCCAAGTTTCTCTGCATTTTCTTCCACATTTTGCAACTTCAAACTTGCCTGTTGCTTGCCTCTCAATTTTCCTAGTAGTTCTTGGCAAAATTTGCATATTTGCCCCACAGTTTCTCTGTTCTATTTCCAGCCTCTTTCTGGCTCCTTCCTTCTCAATCAACCTTAATAAATATACAGTTTAATCTCTGTGAATAATTTTTTCTCTTTCTTTCTCTTCATATGATTTCTAATTATTTTAAATTATATCTTTGGTAGCCTAAAACTCTTATTTAACTGCTTTTAGATTAATAATTCCTCTCCTAAGACACCAAAATCAACATTCCAGCCTTCATTTACAATCTGGCTAGTTCTTCAACCACATCTTCTAGTCCTGCACTATCATCTTCTGGTTCTTCAATCAGTTCTTCAACCACATCTTCTAGTCCTACACTATCATCTTCTGGTTCTTCAATCAGTTCTTCAACCACATCTTCTAGTCCTACACTATCATCTTCTGGTTCTTCAACCAGCTCTTCAACCACATCTTCTATTCCTACACTATTATCTTCTGGTTCTTCAACCAGTTCTTCAACCACATCTTCTAGCTCTTTAGCTGAACCAGCCAGCAGTCCATCTTAGACAACAAACAGCACATTCCAGTCTTTCAACAGCTTATTTCCATGATCAGTCCTCCAGCTACTCCTCCCTAGGAACCACCTTGGTTCCACCTTCACAATGAACCGTTTTTGGTTCCTAACTTCAATATGAGCCAACAGTACCTCAACTAGTCTTCACTGATCAAACAGTCCTACTTACTAGACTTCTCTTCCAATTCCGTGAACCACCTTGGTTCTTTATCCCAGTCCCTGTTACCAGAACCTGTAGACCCAGGCATGAGTCTACATTGAACTGGTGTTTGACTGGGCCCTTGCAAGTGGCAATCCACTTAGGTCATTAAATCATAGATCATCAACATCTATGTCATTGTTTTTACTCACACAGGTGATTAAATCTGGGCTTTCAGTCACAAAGTAACCAGCTTTACTTCCCAGAAGCCTGATCACACCCATGTTCTGCAGCTGCTTTCCCCAAGCAAACCGCCTTGGTGAACCCCCACCAAACAAAATATACCCTCCAATGCTCACCTTGGGTTTCCCCAAAGCTCCCATAGGGGCATAAACAAGGACACCCTACTAGTCTGTTAGATAGGATGCTTGCTCACAGACCTCTTGTAATTGTATCAGGGTACATAGAGCCCTCAGAGCTCTTCCCCTCCTTGGCAGCTCACACTACCCGCCAGGGGTCCAAAACTTACAGCCCTGGTAGGCAAGTCCCCTACCATGCTGGCATACACTTCTACCCTGGCAGCCCATGTTACCTGCCAGGGTCTAAAATCCTTCAGCCTGAGCAGCACACACTACCCATCAGGCTGGAACACTCCTCACCCCAAGCAGCTAAAGTTCCCTGCTGAGCTATCTCATTCCTCACCCCTAGAAGCCACAGTTCCCTTCTGGGTGAGGACCTCTAGCACACAGCAGCCAATATCTTCTGCTGGGTGGAGACAACATCTGCCTCTAGTAGTCTTTTCACCTACTAGCTAGGCCTTACCTTCCCTAGTAGTCATCATTCCCTACTAGGTCTCTACCTTCAACATACAACCAAACTTTTACTTGGCCAACATTAGCCACACCTGCAAACCACCAAACATGTGAACTGTCACAGCCACCATACTATTTCCTTTAGGAAGAGGTAAAAGTTAAGGGTCTTTATGTGCCCCAGTAGGCAGTGATTCCTGAGGATGGTATCTACTATTTGTGCAAGTATAATGTATGGGATGTAGTTGTCTTTGATGATACAGTATACTGCACTATTTGACACATGGAAGTGCTTTTCATTTCTTACTAATGTGTCATGAGTTAGCTGATGTGTTGAGGGGTCTTTCCCTTTGGTTTTATACTCAGTGTTATATAGGTTTGGCCAGTTTAGGTCCAGGTGGTCATTATAATCCTCTTTTGGATGACATAGCCTAGAGAGAGCATCAGATGTGACCAGCTCTGTATCACAATAAGTTCCATAATGCCAAGAATTATTTGGCTGAGTATAAAAGCTCAGAAAGCCAGAAACCCTTTAACAAAACTGGCTGATTTAACGGGATTAAATCAAAAAGTTGATCAAAAATGGGTTAATGCTGCTCCAGTTTACCGGTTGAATCTGATTCCCCCCGTAAGTTGACGTTGATAAATTGACGTAATTTAAGGATCACCAGATATGGAGTTGTTAATAAGCATGGTCATCAGAAGTTGGTCACTTAAGGGTTCTTTGTAACCTGGACTAGATACTAACTTGGCAATGTGGAAGGAATAGGAGCCCAGGATCCAGGCAGTATTGTTTAGTCAATTTTTGATATATATTGAATAATTTTCACTGTTTCAACTCTTAAGAGTTGGGTCCTCCCAAAATTTACTCAATAAAAATCATATATTCCCTGGTCTAACTTTAATTTTTAAAATTCATCCTGTAGTTGGATTGTTATGCTACATCCCCTACAGTTTAATCCTTAGCCAGATTATTATAGGAAGATGAGGGCATGATGTTGGTACTTTGTTGTTGTTACTGCCAAACGTCAATTCAATGCCTGTCAATCATGGAGCTGTTCCTACTCCTGTCAAAGCTGAAGCTCATGTGCTATCTCGCTGTCCTGAGTTTTATGCTGAAGAACTCTGATTCTCTTGCAGGCTATTTATCTAAGGCTTTTCTGGTTGGGGTTAATTATTTTACTTAACCCTAGTATCTCACTTGGAAATTTCAAAAAACAGTATCTGAAGCTGTGTTGGTGGTTAATCTGTAACTCTATGTGGATTTGGTGGGTGATTCCCCACCATATGGAGACCACTTCTTATTATCCTGTTATTTCCATCACACTCTGCCCCACTTTTGTACTGGATTTCCAGATTAAGCTGAACAAGCAGGGACATTCATTTGGCTTGTTGGCGTATGAGTGCGCTCTGAGTTTTGGAGTAGATTTAGGTTTTATGGTCAGTTAGTACTTGTACGTTTAATTTTCCTTCCAGATGACATCTCCATTTCTTGCATACATAGTATATTGCTAGCAATTCCTTATTGTGTATAGGGTATCTCTGCTCAGTGTTAGTTAGTTTTCTACTTTCCTAACATACTGGCAGAAGTCTTGCTGCCCTGGCTGGCAGATGCGTAGCACTTCACCAATAGCAGTGTTGCTGACATCTGACTAATGCTCATAGCACATGTTGTTAATTGGGTATTGCAAGATTGACGCTTTGATCAGAGCTTGCTTTAGTAGCTGGAAATTCTTGTCACATTCTGGTGTCCAGATGAATTTCTTTTTGGTATTACCATTGGTTCTGTCATTGAATGGTGTGGTTAGTTTTCTGTAGTATTTGATGTATTTCATTAGGTAAGCTATCATTTTGAGAAAGCATCTAACTTGTTTGACAGAGGTGGAGAGTTGCATGTTGTTTATGGCTTTGATTTTATCTGGATCTGCTTTGATGCCACCATGAGAGACAATTTGGCCCAAGAAAAAGAGTTCCTTTTCTATAACTCAGCACTTGCTAGGCTTTGTGTAGAGTTTTTACTTTACCAGTCAATCCAGTGTCTTACAGACATGTGTGAGGTGTTCCTCTTTAGTTTTTGAAAATATGATGATATTGTCAAGGTAGCATAATGTATTTAAAAGACTGTTAAGTGCTTGGTTCATCATGGTGACAAGCATGGTAGGAGTGTTGGTCATCTCAAGTTTCATTACTCTGCATTCAAAATATCCAAATTGTGTACAAAACATAGTTTTTGGTATGTTATTTACTTTTACCTCTACTTGGTTTTAACCTGAGGTGAAGTCAATTTTGGAGAAGAATTTGGCTCCAGAGAGTCTTGCAAACAGATCACCTATAAGGGGAAAGGGATATTTATTCTTTAATGTGCTTGCATTGAGAGCTCTGTAGTCTGTTACTAGACGCAGAGTACCTTCCTTTTTCTTTACAAAGAACACTGCTGCCCCCATGGGGATTCAGATGGGCAAATGAGTCCTTTTGCTAGATTGTCCTCAATGTGTGTTTTGAGGGTTTTGGTCTCCATGAGAGAGAGTCTGTAGAGGGGTGCAGGTTTAGGCATGGCTTTACATAGATTGATGCCATGTTTGACCTCTTGTTTATGGGTAGCTCTGAGAGTTCTTCTTTGAATACATGGGTGTATTTGTTTAAGAGGGCCACAAGTTCTGGTGTCAGGGATCCAGCCAGTATGGGGTGCCTGGGAACTCTCAGGCGGACAGCCTGCAGGCTCAGCAAGGAGGGCCCACCATATGATTGGGGCTAACTTTACAATATAATATAACAATTTGCCCAGGATTATCCAAGGTCCGCTTGCAGGCACCATAAAATTGATCAGACCGGTAAGAGTGATATACATCACTCCAGATATCTGGGTGGAAGTGGATTCATTGACAGCAACAGATTCTTGAGGGCGGTTGGGCCGCAGAGTGTGGGGCAGTGTCATTGGAACCAAATATGTGGGCAAGTAGTTGTACTTGTTGTAGAATAGCAGAGGGGGCCAGGTAATCTTGGTGCCCTCTCTATAATGGATCTCTCTCTCTAGTTCTAGTCTCAGGGTTGTGGATTAGGATTTCCTCTAGGGTCAACTCCAAATATACAGGGTTGGGTGGGTACTTGGTGAAATGTACTGGACCAAAGGGAACTCCTGGTGGACAATAAAGGTCAGGTGGCTGGTCCGCGGTTTCTTGGGGTAGATGGGTGTGAGGTATGGAACC
This sequence comes from Entomophthora muscae, assembly GCA_014839935.2. Lineage (NCBI taxonomy): Eukaryota > Fungi > Entomophthoromycota > Entomophthoromycetes > Entomophthorales > Entomophthoraceae > Entomophthora > Entomophthora muscae. Next base: position 11,153 of record QTSX02004659.1, on the reverse strand, counting down.
GCGGGAAGTAGATTGTAAATGAAGTAGAACTAATAACAAGTACAGTATAACCTGGTTGAACCAAAGGTTCATGCCACTTTATTGCAAGAATGGCAATGGGCAACTTCCTGGCAGTCCAGGGTATAAGTATGCCCATCTGTCATGGGAAAACTTTTACAAATTTCTTTGGCCCAGGTGTTACTGTTTACCAGGTTTTTCCAGTCTTTGGTGGCATCCATTGCAGGAGTTATTTCATTGGCTGGTTTGAACTGAGAATACTCAAATTTCCTTATCAGGTCATGGGATTGGTCATCCATGGGCGGCCTGCGTTCTATAGGAAGTTTTTTGTTTCCCCTTCTGTGGAGGCCTAAGTTATTTTGGGTTCTATGGCTAGGCCCGCCTGCTGATTGGTCAAGTTAACAGGAACCTTTACTGTGGGTAGTGTAAATGTAGATACTTTTGATTCATCCATCTTTAGAGGGTTTTACAAAGTCAAATCCTGTTCTGGTTTGAGCCCAAAAATCTGCAGGCAGCTGGTCTTGCAGGCTGGCGGCCTGCAGGGTGTCAGGGTTTGAATCCTGTAGTTGAGGCTTTCCAGTAAGCATGGTCAATAGGAGTTTGTCACTTGTGACATATGGGCATTGGATTTTTGTTGTTTGTATGTTATTGAATTCAGTATACCTCATTATGTGGAGGGTACTATCTTTAGTTAGACGTTCTGAGTCATCTTGGTTTATGACCTGGACAAATACTGTGTCTCTTAGGATGAGATTGTTAGGTTCTTTGAGGATATTAAAATTGACTCTATTGTGTTTGATGGTCATTGTCTTTGTTTTCTAACATACTCTGGGATTCACTTGGGCAAACCAGTAAACGCCTGCTAAAAAGTTGTAGTTTATGTTGATCATGACAAGTCTTTTAATAGAAGTTTGTATGCCTTGGAGGTTAATTCTGAAGGGAGTTGCTTTGCCTTTGAGTAGAACCTTTGATTTATCTGCCATTCTGGCATAATTGAAGTTGGATTTGAAAACTGGTTTCTTGTATTTGGTTACAAATGGTTTTCTAACCATAGTGTGTTGTGCACCAGAGTTGAATAAAATTTTATGTGTATGTGATTTTTAAGTGTATGGATAGACAAGAAGTTGTGAGCAATCTTTAATTTTTACGTTCATAAAAATAGAGGATTGTGGGACACATGGGATGTGAGCAGCAAAGTTTGTGCCTTGGTACAGTTTCTTGTCAAGTTGGGGGAGACAGGGGCACTTAAGCCTGCTCCCCCTCCTCTTTTCCCTGTCCCTCTGTTTTGAGACCTTTGAGGTCAGATAATGTGGGGTCAGATTCATAGCGGGTTGCTACTTCAGCATTGTTTACTTTGGCAGTGTCCTTTTTTTTGGGACAGGAGCGGTTTGCGCTTTTGCTATGATTTCCATTGTTGCAATTGGAGTTGTTGTTGCTATTATTGGTGTTTTGGCGTTTGTTGCCATTGGAATTGTCTCTTCCATTGCTGTTGGAGGAGCAGTTACCGTTGTGTGCAGCATATTCCATATTTGTACATTTTTCTGTGTGTTTGGCTTCTTCAATGAGTGCAGGCATGGAGTTGTATGCCTCTGGATGGATGAGGGCAGCAACCAAGGGTTTTGCTATGTTGGTGAATGAGGCTATTGTGTGCACGTTGTCAGCTTGTGCTCAGTTCTGGATCTTGCAATGTATCTCTTCAAATTCATTGGCGTAAGCTGTGACAGTGATCTTCTGGGGAAGATTACTGGGATGTGTTGCAATGTCTTAGAAGCATTCAGCAATAAAAAAGTTTTGGGTGATATCAGCTTTGAACTCTTCCCAGTTATCAATATGGTTGTCAGTTTTTGATCCAACCCAGGTAGCAAACCAGTTAGCTGTGGCCTTGTACAAGTGGTTGCTGGCTTTCTGGTCCCATTTTTTGTGAGGGATGTGGCTGGCGCAGAGTTTTGCAACTGAGTGATCCAGCCAGTTTATGATGTTTTCTTTGTTTTTACAAAAGAACTTGTCAATATCAATGTACTTGGTGTTGGTAATTTTGCCTGTGATAGGTGGTTGTGTGTTTTTTGTGGAAGGAAAGAACAACTGTATTGAATTATCTTGGCACATGTTTTGGGCATGACCAGTCCTTTGAATAAGGTGCATCCACTAGGTATATCTTTGTGATATGTGGGGGCAGAAGTACATTTTCCAGGTATCCTGAGATGTAGCCTGGTTGAGTACGTGAGCAAAGGTGGGCGGTTTCTGTTCAGTCATTTTCTCTTTCATGGGCATGGTCAAAAACCGTAGCTGCTACCAGTAATGAGGAGCAATTTTTGGGGAAGCTTCAAATATGGAATTAAGAAGAAGAGAAGTATATTTTATTGGATAATACTTTTGACTTATATAGTGTTGTAACTGTGCTGTTTTAGCAGAGTTACATGGGGAAAATATTTAGAAGATAGATAATAATCTTTATTGTGAGATAATGATTATATAGTTCATGTGAATCAAGATAACAGGAACATGATTGGTGATCACACGGCTGGCTGGAAGAAGGGGGTGGCTTGATCCTGATAATGAGTCAAGCGCCAAAACAAGGTATCCACCGTAAAGGATCATCATCTGTTCATGTTGTTTGATTTGGTAATTTGAGAGGACTTCCTAGTCTGGCTTCAAGTGACTGGATAATCCGATTGCGGGTCCTGAACTCGCTTGGTTGGAACCTTGCTGGCGGGTCGAGCCTGCAGTTTTGACAATAGCTTGCACTGTGGTAGTGACTTAAGTTTGATCAAATATGGGGGAGTTCATGTGCAAGTTGGATTTGAGTTGCTGGATACTTGGACTAGTCATGTGATATTGGTTTGTTGCCATTTCCGGCATGTTAAACTGAATATTGGATTGGCACCAAATCAGGCAATGTCTGGATGTTATGTATGTTGGCAACAGCCAGAATACCAGTACATCCAGCTCCTCAACATTATGCTGGAATTTCTGCTTATTTTCATGTAATAAATCAAGTATTAAATTTTTGCGAGGTGTCAGGAATGACTTGTAGAAGTTAAGGATATATGTTTATCTTAAGTCCATGCAAAAACAAGTGGATATATTTTTATCTAAAGATATCTAAAGGGAGGTACATCAACTAATTTTCCAACCCTTCAGCTGCAAATTGGTTGAAGGAGCAACCATTGCCGGGATATATTCCTGCGTCGAATTGAGTGGGGCTATTTCTATTTTCGGGTTTATTGGCAAGGCCTTTATATTTTAAAAAAGATATTTTTTGGGGTTTTGGATTGGTATTTGAAGTTTTTATATGTGATATGTACTTTTTCGTGATCTGCGATTGATAAAAAGTAAGTCATGTGATTTTGAAGTGATGGCTTTGATTTTAGGTGGGGATTGATCAAGGGTAATCTCATCTGGAGTGGATTGGAATGCTTTACATCCAGTTTGGAAAACTGATGACAGTTTAATATAAAACTAGTTTAACCCCATTTTGATTCAAACGTTCTAAAAATTGGCTCGTCCCAAGCTCAGTCTTTCCGTGGAGAAGCGAAGATCCCAGAGGAATGATTTGCGTGGATCTCCGGAATAAGGTTTAGTGGCAATTTAAATAGAGTGAGTCTTGGATAAATTAAGAATGAGTCATTAAGTGGGGCCTGGACTGGTGCTTGGAATGCTTTTTCTCTGGGGGATCATGTCAGTATTTGGCGAGCTTGGGCTGCAGAGGAATACACATGTGCTGGCGGATACGAGGACTCAACTAAACCTGTCATACTTTGGGTTTGCTGAGATTTATCCGCTAGAGTTGAATGGGTGCTTCTGGGCGGATAAGCCTCACCTGACCAAAAGAGAGGGATATGATTTGATTCCTTCCCCGACATTCAAAGGGAGATATCAGACATGTGTTGAGGATCAGAGCTTGGAATGTTTGGTGATCAAGAAGAACTACTTTTATATCCACAAGGAAGAGCCAGTCTCCGACCCAGTTTTCTGTTCCTACGATGAGCTGTGCTACGTCGAGAACGAGATTCCTGTTGTGCGGTCATTGCGGGTGTTGAGCTCAGGCCAGGTGGAGGACTATGAATGGGAGAGAATATTTATTCGCTTCTTGGGAATACATGCATCTTTCTACAGCCTTCCCTGGATTGTCCATAGAGTGGACCAAGCCTCAATCTTTGTCCTGTGGTTCAAGCCTATTTCCTGGGTCGTTGAAGGGAGGTATTCCAAGACTATCAATAACCTGACTGAATCCTCCCCGTTCCGAGCCGAATTCCCACTTGGGACTCAAAACAGGTTGAATGGCATCTTTGGAGTAACAGATCTCTGTTCCAGCACCCCCGTTCCTCGCCTCTCGGATATAAAGGGCGAAGAATATGTTAAATTCCTGGCAGTCGCTTCCTTCTTCTGTCCAGCAATTAAAAACGACGCCAGCTTTCCTTAAGCCAAGTTCAAGTATTAAACTTAACCAGTTGATAAACACATTTAAAACGATGCTAGCTTCCAATAAAGGATATAAATTATTGTTTTAAAAACAAAAGCTTAATCAACCCAACCAACTTGCTGTATTTAAAATAGAATTTTAATGAATCCCAAGCATCAGACTGATTAGCGCGCGTGACAATAGGGTTGATTTCTCCTACATTGAAATTTGTGTTGATTTGCACCGCCTCCAAATATAATGTTTCTCTAGATAAAAAGTTGTAGGGCATTTTGTAACAATAGAAAGTGAGGCCCCCTTCTGGAGTAGTCCTATTTGCCGTCCCAAATAAACTCTATATAAAGTAAAACAAAGCATCAATGAAATTTAAGAAGATACATCCCCGATAAATTTGCCAATTGAACATTATATTTAAAAATCCTATATCATGCATATTGCATTCAACAAGCTGACGTGCATAATGTTGGAGCACCTGATATAAAATAATAGTCAATGGAGTTTAGTGATAGAAGTTGGCAATGTAAAAACACGGAGCCACTTTTTATTTGTGATGATACAAGCAATTATGTTAGTCTAGCTTCCACTATATCTTACACTACACAGGGGATACTCATAGAGCGATACCCACCTCATTTCCAACCCTGCTTTTCCGATAACATGTTTTTCGACACCTTATTTTTAAACAATATTTTTCTGACACTCATAGTTAAGTCAAATTTATAAAACCATATTACCAAAACTTTGAAAAAGATCTAAAAGCTATAGTAAAACAAATGGCTTTTTAGAAAATATGTATTTCAGCAAATACCAACAGATGGATACTATATTCATAAAGAAACCCATTTTCTTGAATATTTTTCAATGTCAAAACAACGGGGTCAACCCCCAGCAAGGTTCCACCCAAGAGATTCTGTGACTCCCAAGCTGACTTTCCCATTACCTGTAGCCAAAGGTGGAAGTCAACTCAAATGCCTAAATCAAGCAACAAGAACCAGTGACAATCCCAGCTCAGTAGACAGTTTGATTTGGCACTTCACTCATCACAAGGATTATGCCACCCCCTGTCCAATACAACTGACTGATTGTCTCAATCTTGTTCCTCCTATAATGATTCACTCCAACTATGTAATTCCCATATCTCAATAAAGATAATCATCTGGTTTCCAATCATTTTACCTCTGTAACTATGCTGATACAGCAAATTTAAAACAAGGTAATGTAAAGTTATTCCCCCTTTGGCCTGGGATACAACCATCTTTTCCCAAAAAACAAGATATCTACTCAAAATTTCACCAAACCCCTGAATATGTTAAAGAATCTGTCCCACACCATTGACAAGCACTTTTTCTTGGCCTACCCTTCAAGAAATCCCATCCCATTACCCCAACATTAAAATCCAACTTTTGAAGAAACACTAAGTACATTTGATTGTTTGATGTCCTGGGCTTTCTCCCTTTGAAGCTGATTTGTTGTAACTAATCATTGGCAGTCACATTTATGCTTCCATTTGATCCTGAACTGCAGGCATTGCCTATGCCAACCTGTCAGGAATATTACTGCCACCAGTGTAAACCCTGCCAACATCTGCAGCATTTTAATATAAAAGTGATTTAAAATCAGGGCAGCAGTTTCCCCAGATTAATGAAACTGCTGCAAAAAATAGTAGTTCAAATAATATTTTTAAATTCAGAAAGTAAAAGGCAAATACTTTTATACCCTCAGACAGTAGCTAACTAGCCGCGGATTACACCCCACACAGGCAACTGCCAGGCCTCTGCTGCCTGCACACCCAGCCAGCCAGTTGTCACCCACCTGTCCATAGTCACCCACGCTCCCACCAGGCCAGCCACCCCTCCCTAAGTTGAGAAAATTACCCAATTTAGAAACCAACAATAGTAATTTCCCCTAAGTCCCAATAGTGAAGGAAACTACTGCCTAAAATAGGAATGTGTCAAATGCAGAAACCATGGGCAGCCCCAATTCAACAACAACCCATGCCCCAAATTCAGCAACTGGATTTGGATGTATGAAGTAGCCCAAAAGACATATGACAATACAGGTTGGAGGCTAGCCAAAGCTCCTCAATTGACAATCCCTAATGCCAGTTCAGAAAAGGAATCCCAGCTACAATAAAGACACTTGATTTCCCAGCCTAACTATTTCAAATATTTTTACCTGTGGTGAAGCTCATCACCTGTCAGTCAGTCAATCCCAATCAGCTGTTGGCTACTTATAAAACCCACTTGAAACTTCTGATTGCTTCTTTAACCAATGATCATTCCAGATTGCCCAGGTGAAGCAACTCCTTCTGGATCAAAGTTCACACCATCTTTGACAATAATCACTAAACTGATTAATTAGCAGATGGTTAATGCTAACTGACTTGCTCCATGTCTGACCCCCAGCCTCATCCTTGTGTTGTTGGGTTTATTGCTAATCTCCTCCTGGATTGCTGTGTCAATTGACTGCAGTTGATTCTCACTTTCCCCTTCCTCTTCCCCATGTTATGACTAACTTGCATCAATTTGATCAAGTAAGTTGTAGTATAAAAGGTTGTTCATTTCCTTTCTAATAAAAATATATACAGTTACACATGCTTTACCCTAGCTACACTATTGATAATAGATATTTGAGTGTATTTTTATTAGGAACCCAAGTAGACTTTATTAAGTCTATTCTTGCCAATAAAGTTGATCTGTTTAAGTCCCTTATCTGTGAAGGAAATCAACAGATAGTAATAAGAGGTCTCCATGTGGTGGGGAATAAAAAACCTAAATCTATATAGAGTTGATGATTAAACACCAACAAAGCTTCAAATACCGGTTTATAAAATTTCCAATTGTGATACACTGAGGATTAAGCAGAACAATTAATCCTAACCAAAGTAGGCCAAGATAAATGGCCTGGTAGACAGCATCAATGTATCTTCAGAATAAAATTATGTGACATTGGGAGGCAACAGCAATTTTCAGTTTCAATAGAATGGGGGGCAACTTCAAGATTGGCTGGTGCAAAATTAACATTGGGCGGCACCAACAACAAAGTTCCAACTGCTGGGCCCCATCTTCCAGAAATGATTTGGTTGAGAATGAGATTTTACAGAATATATTGTAACAACCCAACCACAGGATGAATTTTTAAATAAAAGTTAGACCAGGATAGCATTTGGTTTATTGTGTAATTTAGGGAGGACTCAACTCCTAAGGGTTGAACAGTGAAAACTTCCAATGATTTTCAAATTTCAACTAAGCAAGACCACCTAGATCCAAGGCTCCTATTCTGTCTACATAATCTAAAAGGTACCTTGTCCAGTATGCAAAAAGCCCCTGAGTGATTAATTTCTGTCAATCATTCTGATAAATGAGGTTGTATTGAGTGACTATTAGATTATGTCTATTTATCAGTTCAGCTTTCATGAGGTGATTGAATTGAGCTGACAAACCAGGGCGGCACCAACCCATTTACAATTAATAGTATTGTCAAAACAGCAGGCTCAAACCACCAACAAGGTTCTGAGTAAGAGGGTTTGTGACCCACAATCTAATTACCTGGCCACTTGAAGCCAAACTAAGAAGGTGACTTGAATTGCCAAATCCAACAACATGAACAAATGCTGATCCCCTACGGTGGATAACTTGCTTTGGTGCTTGACTCATTACCAGGATCAAGCCATCCCCATCATCATCCAATCATGTGATCAACGTTATCATGTTCCTGTTACCCATGATTTACACCAACTATATAAGCATTATCTCTCAATAAAGAATATTATCTAGTTTGTAAATATTTTTCCCTTGTAACTCTGCTAAAACAGCAGAGTTAAGACATTGGTAACACAGGTAGGTTCTCCATCCTACCACATCTTGTAAAATTCCGCCTGTTGCCTGTACTTGCCGCGGCCAACAAATCCTTGACAGAATCATGTCTGGCATCCCTCTAGACTGGACTCCATACACCCCTGGTACCAAGATACCTGATGGGTTTTTCCTGTACCAGAACACGGTGATCCCACTACCCGCCTTCAATGCCATGTCTGCACAAGGGTTCTTCCAGACGGCCACCACCATCCCACAACCAACTGACAAAAACATCATTCCAGCTTATGTAGCTCAAAGACTCCAAAGCGCAGCCTTGGAATCTTTTGCCAGGGCCAACAACAATGCTGCTGCATGGATCCAGTCTGCTCAGAGCAAGCTGGCCCAGATGGAAATGCCTGCAGCAATTTTGGATTGCAGAAATCTCCATATGACTTACCCACAATGCTGGCACCTGGTGCAACAAGTGGCACAAAAAACATACCAAGAAGAACTGGGATAACTTCAAACAAGACTTCTTGGCAAGATTTGTGCTTAAGGACACAGCGCTCATGATAATGCATCAAGTAAAGAACTTAACCCAGACAGGCACTGTGAAGGAACTCACCCACACCTACAAGGAACTATGGCTACACGCACCCTCTGACATGGCCTTTAAAACTCCAGCCACACACCTCATGTACTATGACACCCTCAAATTTTATGTAATGAGGCACGTGAACCTGGACCAGGTGACCAATCTACAGAGCCTGTATTGCGAGGCAGATAAAGCATAACAAAAATCCAACACTCTTCACAAGGCACAAACTGGAATGGAGAGAGACCCAAGAACACTCATACAGGCAGGCGCTCCACTTGACCACCCCCTGGAAACAACAGGAACATCACCAATCATAAACCCGTAGGCTCAAATAGACATGGAAGTGGAAACAACGACCAGTCAAATTGTACTCATTTCTGTATCACTGCCACACAAGGCAATAAAGACAAGGGAAAAGCCTGGAGAGAGCATTAAGCAAGCCAAGATCTCCCCGCACAACTCCTGACTTGCCCAATGATGAGTACTGACCCAAGGACGTGGACCAATGCCCAATGATCCAAGTACCCTCAGAAGGACCCAGTACTGTATCCCATTGCCAGACATCCCAATAAACTGATGCTCCCCTATCTGCTTTTGCAGTTACACAGGCTTGGCACTCCTGGACTCAGGAGCAGATTAAACCCAAGTCAACAGAAACTTTGTGGACAAGTTCAAGCTAGCCTCTAATCCTTTGCAGATTAAAGATGTGGTCTTGGCTGATGAACACCACATTGCTGTGACAAGGGAAACTGCCCCCTTTTCCGTCATGCTCAAGAATCTACACCCCACCATCCAAGGTTCTGTCATTGACTTTCCAAAGTTTGACATTGTACTGGGTTTTGATTGGTTGCAAAAGAACAATCCTCATGTAGAATGGACAACCTTGGTGTTGACCATCAAACGTGAAGGTGTCAACCACCAGATCTACCCTTACTCAGTGGATCAACTCCTACGCAACCACGTCTTTGTGCACATTACAGAGACCCTGGATGAAAAGGAAACCCAGAAGGCAATTGACTGGGACTCCTTCCAGCATGAGATAATAAATTTAAAGATCACCAGGATATCTCCATACCTCAGTATTGCAAAATTGTGGCTTGCCATCCATAAATATTCAAGGAAGCTCTACCCAGGTTACCTCTGGAAAAACATATCCAACATTCCATTCAAAACAAAGGAGCTGTACCCAAAGCACAACCTATCTGCTGGCTGACTCCAAACAAAGATGACGCCCTAAACACTTACCTTAAGGAAGCATTGGAGAAAGAACTTATCCGCCCTTCACAATCTCCCTTTGGGGCCAATATATTCTTTGTGGCCAAGAAGGATGGTACCCTGCGTCTAGGCACAGACTACTGAGCCCTAAACAAAGTTACCATCAGGAATTCTTACCCACTACCACTTATTGACAACCTCTTTGACGCCTTGGGTGGAGCCAAAGTCTTCTCCAAGATTGACCTAACCTCAGGCTACAATCAGATTTGTATTAAGGAGGAAGACATTCCTAAAACAGCCTTCTACACTAAATACGGCTCATACAAGTGTGTGGTACTCAACTTTGGTATAACAAACACCCCCTCAACCTTCATGACCTTCATGAATGAGGTGTTTGCCCCTCATATAGGCAATAACGCCTTGTTCTACCTGGACAACATTATTGTCTACAGCTCCTTGGTAGAGCAGCACCACAAGGGCTTAGAGGCAGTCTTTGCTACCTTGGAGCAACATAATCTGCTAGCCAAGCCCTCCAAATGCCAGTTCTTCCAAGAGCAGCTGCCCTTACTAGGCCACATTGTCTCAAAAGATGGAATTAAACCCAATAGTAATAAGATCAAGGCCATCTGCAAAATGCCGCTGCCCAAAGACAAGTCAGAACTCTGTACCTTCCTGGGGATGGTGGCCTATGGACGCCGCTTCATACCTGACTGTGGTGTCATGACTACCCCTTTATCCGCCATAACTGGCGTCAAATCTAAGTTTGTATGGACCCACCAATGTGACCTCTGTTTTATACATCTCAAAGAGAAACTCACAACAGCTCCCATCCTGCAATACCCCAAACATGATGGGGAATACCAAATGGAAACCGACACCTCAGACACATCCATTGGGGGAGTACTAAAAATCAAAAATAATAATGGTGACATTCTGCCTGTAGCCTATGAATCACAAAATTTGACAGATGACAAGTGTTGATACCCTATCCATGACAAAGAACTGCTGGCAATTGTACACAGCCTAGTCAAATGGTGTTGTTATCTAGAACAACAGGAAGAATTCACAGCATTGACCCACCACAAGTTGCTCATATACTTCAAAACTCAAGCAAATCTATCACACC